>JAVHNF010036471.1:0-11596 GCA_034783455.1 Micropsitta finschii
TTTTATAAAGCCTTTAACTTTTTTTTTTTTGCTAGACTTCCTAAACAAACAGAAGTTGTTGATTTCAAGAAATCTGTCCGATCAAGAAAGCCCTGCTACAGACACTTATTTGAGTTTGTGAAATAGGTTTGATATAAAGCGCATGGTAGCTCTAAGTCCAAACTGGTGAGTGAACATAACTGAATGGCTTCTTGCCTCAGGCCTAAATAGTCAGTATATATAAAGAAACAAAAGGGTGAACAACTACCCCATCAACCATGACAGTTAAAATGGTATTTTATATAAAAATTCATGCATAAAAAAATAAACAAACTCAAGTATAGTTGTCAGGTTGAAGGGAAGGAAATCAGAGTAGAAAAAAAAAGATTAAAACATTATCTTCAAAAACACTTTCAAAGCAGTTATTTCATTTCTATCTCTAATTACCCCAATGCAACAACATATTTTATGCTTTATAAGAAAAATAATTTGTTAATTATTATTACAATACATCAGCTATTCTCAAGGCTCAGTAAAAATTTTGCTGTTAAATCCAGGAATCACATAATTTAATCAGCACAAATAGTATGTGGCATTTCCCTACATTTACAGTACTTGCTTCCACAGTACAACTTCACAGGGAATTGAAAGAAAGTCACTAAGCTAGTTCATAAGTTAAAACATCTGTAAAGGATAATACTCTTGTATTTATCACACAGTAACATGCCAACCGTTCGAATATCTTGAAACATTACAAGTCATTGAATTTTTGTCTAAACACTGATTTTATTGTTTCTTCATAACACTAACATACAAATTCAGCAATGAAACAAGGAGAGAAAATTAAATTTACATCAGAAAAAGAAAACAAAAAAAACAACAAAAAAACCAAACTTGATTCAAATTTAAACCTAACTGCAAAACCAAGTGTTTATGTCCTGCAACTGTATATTGCATACATTCTCAACCTACACTCAGATGTAACATTAGCTTTTCCTTAAAACATACTTAAATCTTTCACTCAGCCTAAACTCTCTTGCTTTTTATCACAGATAAAGCAGCTTTCCACAACAAATAATGTAACTAACGTTCAAAGCCATCATTCAAAACACAGAAATAAAACTAAATCTTTCCCTTGTATATGGCAGAGAAGCAATCCCCTGTAATTCCACAGCTGCAGATTTTCCACAGAATTCATTCTTACACCATGAATTCTGCTCTTTTTTAAAAAAAAAATAATTAAAAATTACATCATTAAAAATGCCAGAAAAATCAAACCCAAAACCACTTGTCACTTCTCTACAAGAAGCTTAAGCAATAAGCTCTGACAGGTGTTATTTTCTGTATTTATTTCAATGAAAGGCCCTTGTAGGCTTCATTATTACACAGCTGGGTATTTTGTGTTTTTCCAAGATGCTACAATTTGCTGCTTTCCAGCAGGGTTTAAATATATAAATAAATAAAATTAATTAATTAATTAATTAATTTTGAAGCAGTACACTCCTGCCTTTTGCTTTGCCTGCTTTCCTTACAAGACTGCTGCTAACAGATGGATGTTCCTGCCTGGAGAAACACAGGAACAGTTGAGGGACAAAGATGCACATATATTTTAAGTGACCGCATGTTGCCTGTTTTGTGGTAGCACAAAACCACAGGAATGAGGTATTTTTTGCTGTTATCTGGACAGGTAGCTTGCAGGAAGAGAACTATAAACAGAAAAGACATGCTTCTATGCCTCTTGGACAGTATAATTTAAAACTCAGTTCAAAAATAATCACTGCTAGCAATCAATAAATAATAATATTAGTAATTAAGTGCTACAGATATTTGGCAATGTAGTTATAGGAAGTTTTGTTTGGTTGGATTTTTTGTTTAATTACCAGAAAATTTCCTTCTATTCAGTTCTGAAATGAGAGAACCCTGCCTAGCCTATCAGACATTCAGCTGGCTAAACCCCTTTAAATTGCAATGAAAAAAAAACCTAAAACATAATTGAAGTGTGCCTCAAAGTTATGTCCAAGCAGGAAAGAAAGCAGCATATGGCCTGTATATAAATAGGAAGAGGAATATTAGGAAGCATTTTCTAGCTTACCAGTTTATATATATTTTTGCATACTGCTGTCACTTTCATGGCCAACAAACACCAAGATTAAACTTCCTCCAGTGAGGCAGAGAGCCCCATCAACTCTAACACCTTCTGAGACACTGGAACAACAGGAATACAGAGCCAGGCTGTGATGAGGAGCATCCTAGGCTTATCTACAATGACTTCATTTTACCACTTAGAATATTGGGAGAATTACCTTAAAATTTTTTATATATTATAACCACAGCAATGTACTTCATCTCTAAGAGCATCATTTGATGTCACATGTATTTGTATATATCAAGGTTTAGTGAGAATTGCAGGAGGTATTTGGAGTTCTTATGCATTTACTTTGTTTGTTGCTTTGAAGCTTTTTGAGCCAGAAGGAAAGCTATTACCAAGTTGATTTTTAGAAGAATTCAAGATCGCATTCAAGTCTAAATTACTTAAAAATTACATTAATAATCCAAGTAGTTTTAATAAAATTCTAAAGCATATTAAAATTATTTCATGCTTTTCTGATTTTTTTTAATCAGTGCTTCTGAATTATTTTGGTGGTTTTTTTTTTTCCTTAATTTTAGTATCTACTTTCTTAGCAATTGCATTGATATAGTGAATTTTTGTTGGTATATTGGGTAGTGTTGTCAGTACCAACTACAACAGCAGGCAGTTTCAGTAGAACCAGAAGGTAGACAGAAAAGAATGTGACTCAATGAGATATACAAAGTTTGTAGCAGCTGGAGGTAAGCTGGGTAAGAGCAGTTGTCCAGAAAATGGTGATGCAATCAGAGAAGCAGCTGTTCAAGTACAGAGGCAGGAAATAGCATTTGCAACCATGAAAACTGAAAAGGGAAAGTTTAATATACTGAGAAGTTTAGAGTTTTTTCAAGACTTGAAAACCAGGAAAGAGAAGGAAGAAATCTGGTGAGAAGAGGGGAGAATCTAGGTGAGGTAGAATGATAAAGAACTTGGATCCAGTGGTGAATGTTTTAAGAATCAGTAACTAATGAGGGTTTCTGATCACAACAAGAGATGCTGGCACTTAGACCAGAACTATGCTTTTATTAGTATTCTGCTTTGCAGGAGTTAAATTAAAGAAAAGCTACAGCATCCTAGGGGGTACATGTAGTTCCAGATGCTCTTTAGTCATGCCATCCGGGGCAACATATTTAGTTTCCAAAGTTAACTTCATTTAACATTATCAGTGCTATTACTGCCAGCTATCAATGCTGCACTCGCTCCCAGTGATGTTAACTTGTGACCACTAGTGGGCTGTGAGTTCTAAGTGTATTTGGGCATGTCCTGCCTAGCAATGAGTAAGCTGCTCCCTAACAGGCAGGCAGTAATAATACTTGAGCAGAAGGGAAGCACTGATTGTGCAGTGAGCTTACTTAGTACCAAGGGCAAAGTTAGACAGAAAATCTGTGAGCATGTGGAGAAAATAGGCAACTAAAATAAAGACAGTTCATTAAAGCAACACTTTGGTTGGTTATAAGGCATAAGGTGCCCCAGAAAGATTTCAGTTTTGAAATTCTTTATTTCCTTACTTTTGAATTTATGTTTGCCAAAAATTACTCTCAAGACTGGGAAAAAAAAAAAAACAAAACAAAACAAAACAACAACAACAACAAAAACCCAACCACAAAACACCTTATACCCAGAATTTAAAAATTAAAAAAGATGACATCAAATAACCCTATGGAGGTATCTGTAATCAATAGATGTAATATACTCTACAGTAGTTGCGGGGTGCTTGGTTTTCCTAAAAAAGAAGAGTAGCCACAAAGCAGATCCAGTCAAATTGGAAGATTTGAAAACTTCTTACAGAAGGATATTACAGTTTAAGCAACCACTTACTTTATTTAGTGTTATATCTACATCTTACTGGAAGCTAACTGGAAGTTATGGAGCAGCATTTTGTTTCTCATTTCTATTGAGAATCTTTCAATTTGAATAAAAAATTAAAAATGTTGTTGAATACTTATGATTTTAAACTGAAAAAGAAAATGTTCTTTAAGGCTGTTACAACAAGTTACTTTTGTAAATGAAATACGCATCTCAGGGTACTTTACTGGTAAAACAAAAATCAAAACTAATTAGGTTTCAAAGCTTGGCTGTAAGAACAGTACTAATATATACCTAATTCATTAAAGGTTCAATCAATCTTTTCGTCATTTTTGTTTTAGATGGCTCTACACGATTTTATGTACTTCTTTTTATTTGTAAGAGCATTTCCACATTCCAATTTCATCATTTTAAGGTAAAAATCTATATTCCTTTTTATTGATTATTTTTAATTGGTTTGAATTTCACACTTAGCAAGAGACAGCCGCTAAGAAGTATCATTACAATTACTATGACCCTTAACACTGGCCAGTGTGGGAACAGAATTTCATCTTTGGCGCAAAAAACATGCTGCTAGAATGTGATTTTGCAATGGACAAATGTGACTGCCTGACAGATTACTTATCCCCTTGGGACAGAGTGAATCATTTCTGGTGCTGCTTCTCCAACCCATTCTTAAGATTCTTCAATAATGAAGATTTCTTCTTAAGTAGTTTATTTCAATATTTTACTCTTTGCCACAAAAACAATGAGTTTTTATATCTAATCTAATCCATCCTGGCATAATTTAAACCCACTACTCATTACTTATCTACTGCAGTGAAGAAGCCTGTATAAATTATATTCCACAAACTACTGGAAGTTAGATCCTCTTTTTACACAGTTTGCGCTTTCTGGACTTCTGATGATTTCCAGGGTTTTCTTTCAGACTTACTTTTCAAGGGAGATTTTCATACTTCTTTCTTTAAGTGTGGCATCCAAACTGAGAAAGGTGTTGCAGCTGAAGTGTTAACTGCACTGACTAGAATAATTATTTTACTTGCTTTACTTACATTATTCCTATTCACACAAATCACTGTGATGTCTGCCTCTATGCATAATACTTGTTCAACTTACGATCTATAATACCATACACGTAGATTGTTCCAACAGCATTATCTAGTCTTAAACTTCTATGATTGACCCTTCCTACTTAAATGAAAATGTCAGCATTTTTCCTTATTGATCTTCTCTCCAGTTTGACAGTAGGTCACTGGTGATATTCTGTAGGTACCATTTTGCAAGCAATTACATACTTTTCGATCTAGTCTAAATCTGACTACTTGATTATAAGAATGCATCCAACAGTGATGCAAGATACATCTACTGCTTCTCCCCCAACCTCACGGCCTCCTATGCTATAGGAGAAAATTAGTTTGGTTTGAAATAGCTTATTTTTTATTAATCTATTGACTCATGTTCTGTCAGGAAAAATCATCTCAGAGTAGCGAATTTGCTATAAATTGACCCCATGAGTAATTTCACAATAGCTTCCATGTGTACACAGAATCTAAGCTGACAGTAATAAGAGAAAGAAAATCACAGTTTTATCAGACACAGTCTGTAATATGTAAATATTATTCGAGTGATGCTTTCAACAAAACAATTCCCTTTTATTCAAAAACTATAAAGTGCTACAAAGAACGGAGGGCGGGTTAGAAAAGAATATTGTCAACTCTTCCAAGATACATTGTCTCTGATACTATTTTTTAAGGAAAAAATACAGCTAATGCAACAAGTTTATGTGCTATAGAAGTGATCCCCAGCTGCTTGTTCTGAAGCTGATTTATAACATCAAAGTTTTCTTTCAGTTCACTGTTCTTCAAATATGTAGAAACCCCAAATCCTCAATTTCTAAATTGCTATTCAATAGATTTAGGTTTAGAATTTGCTGTAGCACTCTCTATTGACACCTACTGCCAATAAAATGCTGTTTTCATAATTTAAAACTAACCCACTAAGTCTCACATCTTCAAATTATTTCCCTCAAATAGCTCAGTCAGAAAAAAACTATGCCAACCTTTACAGCACACAAAACTCCTCTACTTTTGTAGTCCCTTGGTCATATGAGAGTTGAAGCATTAATAACTGCAAAAATAAAATGGCTGTCTGTTTGTTGAATGATTTAATGAATGCAATTCGATTTAAGTTCATACCTTTTTCATTTTTCAGTCATTGATATAGTGTGTGCTCTTCGTGTATGCAAATGTTTTAGGAAAGCAGCAAGTTATATAAAGGTTATTTCAGAACTTGTTTTCTTATGAATTGGATTACTATTATTATAAAACTATTGCACACACTAAAATGTCAATCTAAAATGTCTATATTCTTCCACTATAGAAATATCACTGATGACAATTTTAATTTAGCATAATCACCACCCATAAACCTACCTCTTTTGGCATGAAGGACAACAAGCATTGCAAAGCTGACTTTCCCTTTAAGTTAACTGAATATATATAAGGCTTTGAAGAACAGCAGTCAAACACTGTCAAACAAAATTCAGAATAAAATTACAGATGTTGTTACTCTAAATATCAACTTGATCACAGTTGCAGTACTTCAAAGTGATTTCCAACATAAGGTATCTATATGGTAAACATTTCTTACAAAATTATGAATTAATATAGTATTTCTCATAAGGATTCTAAGGGTAATTTTGTGCTAATCACCAGAAACTTTCATTAAGCTTTTGATTTGCGAGAACATACTATTTCAGAAAAAAAACCAACACTGTCATTTACCTTTGAATAAAAGTGATAGGCAAAACCAGTTAACTAAATAATAAAAATTAAAATAACAAAGAGAAAAATAGCTGTCTGAAGATGTTTTTCTAAATTACTTTTAGGCATGATTTACACAACTTTACCAATAACACTTGCATTTTTCAGACTTTCATGTCCAATTTTAAGGCACTGGGAGAAGCATGGGTTTCCAACAAACAAGATAACATCCCTTTGAGATCAGTATTCATCCTAGAACACCAGGATCAAAGTTCATCCAATATTCACCATTTGAACAGTATTGGACCTGACTGGATGTCACATTACTTGTTTCGAGCACAAACTCTCATCTAGAAATCATGTGCAATGAGTTGATTCCCATGCTGGATAGCTGGCTGTTGCAGATAGTCTTATAATTCTTTTCCAAGTAAAGATGACTGGCTAGGATCCCTCACCTACCACCACATGGTAAGAAAACCCTTCTGCTTTTGCCAGATCTTTTTTTTTTTTTTTTTTTATAATCCATATATAGTTCTACACAAACATAAAGCTAAATATTATAATACTATATTGCAAAAGAAAGAGTTCTGATTTTCTGAGCTTTCAGGGACAAGAGGCCATATAAGCAGAGCTGCGAAATTCTCTCATAACTAAAGATGTTGGGACAGCAAAGGAGATGCCAGCACTGAAGCAGAAAAGTCATAAGTAACAGTAAGTGAAGGATATGAATCTGCACTAATTATACCAAGAAACAAAAGAATAGCAACTTGATTCCACATATTGCCCCAATGTCATTCTGAGTTGGGCATCATGAAGAACAGAGGTCCTGTGATTAACCTGCAAACACTCTGTACCGCTAGGAAAAAAAGAAGTCTGGACCCTTAAACTGATGATGAACTAACTGAAGGGTAAACATTGTCTAAACAGTGGGTAGGAGCCCATGAATTCAAAATTAGTATAGTGGTTTGGATTTGTTTGGTTGAGTTTCTTTAAATTTTTTAATTTTAGCTGGTGAGAGGTATTCAAACTGTTTATTAAACACTCCTTAACCAATATAAAAAGCAAAAACAAAAAATGAAAAGAAAAAAGAAAAAAAACAGGGGAGAAAAAACCCTACAGTCAATCTGACATTTTCCAAATGCTTATTTTTGGCAATTGTTATTTTACAGGCAAACCAAAATATCTACTCTTAATTTATACTAAGCAGCACCTTTAAAATAATTGCTTTAGATTTTCTTAAATTGAAAAATCTGTATAGCAGAAATAGCTTTACAGCTATTCTCTTACCATTATCCATTCTTTATATAATGAAAATTCTGATATAGCAAAAGTAAATACCTGACTGGTCATTAGCATTCAACTCAAAATCCTTATATTTACGGAAGTCAAACTCCACTTTGGTACATGAGTGTCCATTATTCTGCAGCAAAAAGGGGATTGATTTCGTAGCACTGACATAAACACCACCAAAGTCAAATTGCTGCTGTAAGTTTAAAGAAAAAAAAAAAGGCACTATGAAGTCAAGCACATTACTGACCAGAGTGTAAAAAAAAAATATATAATTGTTTAAAGATTCACAATTTCTAACACAATAACAGCCTTGCTTAACCAGCTGTCCTGAATAACTCCTATTATCAAAATCTTTCCAGGACATAAAATGCAACAGTTAAGAATCCAATACATAAGTCCTGTTACACCATCAGAAAATTTTTCATGCTTCTGTAAAGAGATCAGAGGATTCCTTTTCCCCTTATTGATTTTTTTTCCCCTCCCTATAACCACACCTTAAGGAAATCCTCTCATTTTAACATGCTTTTTCCAGATTCTCAAGTTCAAAATCTAAAGCTGTCAGCTACCATTAATGCAATGGGTATATGTACATATAGTTTTTAATTTCTCTTCCGAAGTTTTTCTCTTTGATGATTTTCTCAGGAAGTAAAACACTACTAATGTTACCAATTGCTACGGTTTTTTTATACTTACCATATCAATGTTTATTTCGGGGACCTCTACAAATCCACCAATCCTAAGCATTAGTATTTCTGAATTCCGCACCGCTACCTAATTGAGTGGACAAAAGTGTGATTATTGACAAGGTCATTTTGACAAGGTCATTTTGACAAGGTCATTTTGACGTAAGTATCTCACCGAATCATTCATAGTTACATGAAAAAAAAAAAGGTTTTGAGTTTTTTGTTTAAAAAAAAAAAAAAAGACACCAACCAACCAACCTACCTAGCCCAGAGACAATGAGTGGAGAAAGACATTCAACTTAATTTGTAATGAAAATGATTATGCTCTTATAATGCATTTCTGTTATGGAAATATAAAGAGGTAAAGAAAATGTCTTCATTTTCCAGGACATTTATATACGGATTCCAATGAGATGCAGTTTCCAAGAAGAACCAATCATGCCTCTGTGGCATACCATATCTGTGATGGTTGTAACTGTTGATAAAACAAACAAACAAAAAAAAAAAAAAAAAAAAAACCAACAAAAAACCCACACAAGTTTTTAGGAAATACCAGTTTTCTGCAGAGAAAAATAGCACTGCAGGAGGCTGTGTCACTAGATTAACAGTTTAGTCCAACAGGAAAAAGATAAGTGGCTGGGTTAAATTTAAGCTGAATGGATGAGTTAGATATATTCAGCAGCTGTGAGGACTGGAAAGCATACTACAACACAAACTGCTTGACAGAGATCCTGGTACAAAGCAGATACTATTGTTTTGAGCAATGCTAAATCTGGTTTAGAAGTGGAAAAAAATATGTATACTAGCTTTAGAGAGCATACTGTAGGCAGCCACAGAAGATGGAGAATCCAGGATTACAGTCAGAAAAGGTAGCAAATATCAGCCCCGTAATAGTATCCTCTTATCCATTCTCATCTGATCAGGAACAAGCTCAAGAAGCAGGCCTTCAGAAATAATTTTGGTTAAATACATCCGTTAGACTGGAGTTTCAAAGGATAAAAAAAGGCAAATATATGCCTTTTAATTGGGCAATCTTTAATTGGGACTAAAGAGCTTTAGGGCACTTTTGAAAACCTTCACCTCAGTGCAGACAGCCCTGGACAGCTGAGTGATGATCTTGTCCACCCCTCTGGCAGCAACATACAAGAAACGCCTCTGGCAGTGGTGTTTGTATAAAATACTGGCTTAGTTTTCAATAAGTATGCTTCCAGGGAGAAGTTGTGGGCAAGCTTTCAACTGAAGAAGTAGAAATTGCAGCCCTTTGACAGACTAGTTGAGTAATTAAAGGTGGCAGGGGCATAAAGAGGAAGGGTGGGGGCTAAGTGCGAAAATGTAAATAGAAACCTGGATGGCAAAGTGTAGGTGACATATAAGCTTTAATGAATACTATGTTGAGTAAAGCATCTAGACGGACATCAAGAGAAAACACACTTTGCTCAGTCAGCATGTATCACACGCCCTATAACAGCCTTAGGCGTCACATACCACTGACAAAACAAAAACCAACCAATCAACCAAAAAAATATGTTGTCAATTATTCAGGCTTATCTTGATAAACATGATAAAAGCTTTATCATACAGAGAAAAAAGTTTTGCTTCTAAAAAGAAAAAGAAATAAGAGGAACTGTTAGAATTCTTAGCATGTCTCAGCAAAATCATTAAACCAAAAGGTATAATAGCACACATATACTACTTTTTAGGCATTTGTTGCAACTACAAGGATTTCAGGATATAGAGCTTCGCTGTTGTTTAGGCACTGCTTGGAAGCACAGATTTAGGCCACTTGTGTCTATAAACATTTTAAATATAATAGTTTGCATATGCTGCGATGATAGACTGCAGGAACTGCTGGACAAGTATTGAAGAGGGTTTTTTTACTCTGAGTAATTCTACACTGTGAAAAAGCTCAGAATGAAGTCATTACTGAAAGAGAGAAGTGAGCAGAAATTGTAATTGCCAATGCACATGCATTGCAGTCAGCCATTAATGGATGAGTAAGTCCCTATGATAGCTAAAGTGGATTTAAGCATAATGATAAGTTACAGTGGTGATCTGTGGTGAAATCTCTGATGCTTTAGAATTAAAAAGTCAAAAGAAATAAATATGTGCTCCAATTTCTAAAAAAATGAAAAAAAAACATAAACAAAAAACACAAACAAAAAAACCTTGCCTGGTTTATCCTGGCTTGCAAGAAAGCAAAAAATAATGTATCCCACTAAAATAGTTCTATACCAATACATATTGTAACTGGTGACTCTATGAGTAACGTGACCAGTATTCAAAAGAAACGAAATGTAAAAACATAGTGAGGAAATGGCTTATCACTTCATACTGTACTGGTAATAGAAGTATTGATTCATACTACAACATCAGTCTGTTCCTCCTGACAGGAGCTGAAGAATTTTCTTTAAATATGAGACACTGTTCCCTTTATTTAGCTCAGATAAATCACACACAGGGATTTTGTCAAACATATTTTTAAAGAACCAAAATTAAATTAAAACCTGTAAATTCAGAGTGTCACTGAACTATGGCTTCCTTCAACATTGAAAAGCATCTTGCAGAAAAAAGAAGACATCCCCTCAAAACAGCTACTTTGGAAACAAAGGCTGGAGCCTTGAAGTTGCTGTTGACTCATCCTGTTTCAGTGGGTTTCACAGATACTCAGCACCTCTGAGGCTTGGGCTCAAAGGCATGGCTGGTCCCTTAGCTTATGACCACAAATCAAAGTGGTAGCTGGTAGCTTTCCATGAGCGTTTGCTTGGTACTTGACATCAACTTTTCTTTTAACATGAAGTCTGTGCACTTGCATTTTATCTTCAGTAAGCCTTAAAACCCTCTCATAGCAGAAGTTCTAGAGTGAAGGGAGAGCTAAGAGGGAAGAAGGAAGGAAGGAAGGAAGGAAGGAAGGAAGGAAGGAAAGAAGGAAGGAAGGAAGGAAGGAAGGAAGG
>JAVHNF010036486.1:0-10617 GCA_034783455.1 Micropsitta finschii
ACAGAAGAAGCACAGCACCACCTTTCTGTCCTGCCTCCTCAGATGTGGCAGTCAACTTGAAACACACATGTTCTGCTTACTGTGCTGCTGTACACCTAATAGACTATGGTGTTTCAGGTGGGAAGGGACCTTAAAGATCATCTAGTTCCAACCCCTGGTGCCATGGGCAGAAACACCTTCCACTAGACCAGGCTGCTCAAAGGCCCATAGAGCCTGGCCTTGAACACCGCCAGGGATGGGACAGTCACAGCTTCTCAGGGCAGCCTGTGCAAGTGTCTCACCACTATCACAGTAAAGAACTTCTTGGTAATACCTAACCCTACACTTATTCAATTCAAAGTTATTCCTCCTTGTCCTGTGACTACGTGCCCTTGTAAAAAGTCCCTCTCTAGATTTGTCTCAGTCCCCCTTTAAGTACTGGAAGCTGCTCTAAGGTCTTCCCGGAGTCTTCTCTTCTTCAGGCTGAACAAGCCTAGCTCTCTCAGCCCGTCTTCATAGAAGAGGTGCTCCAGCCTCCTGATCATCTTTGTACCTCTCCTTTGCACTGACTCCAAGAGGTCCACGTCCTTTTTTTGTTGGTGAACACTGTGTTCAGTTGGTGAACACTCTGTTTGAGCTGAGCACAGTACTCCAGGTGGGGTATCACAAGAGAGGAGTATAGGGGAAGAATCATCTCCCTTGACTTGCTGGTCACACTTCCTTTAATGCAGCTCAGATATGACTGGATTTCTGGGCTGCAAATACACATTGCTGGCTCATGTTGACTGTCTTGTCAACATCTCTGTAGTGATGTCCTTTGTGCTTCAGGGTGGTACTTCAATGAACCAGCCACGGGAGCAGGGATATTCAGCATCCCTGCAAATCACAGTTTTCTGTTGCTGACTTGCTGTGATCATTCAGGAGAATTTGTTGAGTATTATAGTTCAATATCAGATAGTTTGATGAGGACATGAAAGTAATTATTACCTTGCAGCTGAGTCATCTGTGAAAAGTCAAAGCCACCATCACTAAAACCTTTGTGTCTGCCACAGAGGGACTCTGCTTTGAAAAATAAATAACCTCTATCTTAAGGGAAGTTTTCTATTTGGAAGGGGTCAATATTGGTGGAGAGAATGAGGTTTGAATTTATTCTGTCTCTGACATATGTGAAGCCCATTAAGTTGAAGTCTGCAGGCACTGCCTAGCATAAAGCAGCAATCTTCTCTTTCTTATTTGCATTAATTGCATCCTTGTGATGTGTAATCCCTTTTTGTCTTGGTCTAGAAAAAACACATTGCCTACAGATTTTGTTTATTCTATATGTTCTTTATAACATATACGTGTTCTTTATATATATGTTGGCTATAAAATGTCATAGGAGTTCACATTTATAGGTTGAGCTGTAGCTGCCCTTACGACATTTCATTCTAATAAAATAAGGAAGCAAATTTAATTTTTTAAAATACATCAGTTGCCCTTACTATATGTATCCTCTGGCTTTAGTTGAAGAGCACAAGTACAGCCTATTTCTTGACCATTTAGAGCACTTCAGAGAGAACCTTTACCTGACCACTGTTCCTGCCATCTGCCAGATTATCTTTGTTCTCAGAGATTTTGAGCAAAGTGTACTTAAAGAACCTGTACTCATTTTGCTGGTGTCTCTGTACAGGAAGATTTATGACAGGTGTTTTGAGTATTGATACCAGATTTTGAGGATAAAATAACCTGTTTTCTCACCCTTTATGAAGCAAAGAAAAAGAGTCAGCAGGATCTCTTGGAAGTACAAGAGGAATTGGAGCAGCAAGGATCTCTTCAGCTCTCTTCCCTCCTGTGTCTTCCATTGCAGCCTGCCAATATTAATAATCCTCATTGCTCCATGGTAGTCAGTCAGGCTGCAGTAAAGATTATATATCCTTTCATGTAGCTGAATTAACTTTCTAGATGTAGGTTGTACAAAATAGGTACATCAGTTTTCCCACTGCCTCTCTGGTTTTAATTATTTCAGAAATCCTGTCTGTTCTGTGAATTCATTATGAGCATTTTCAAGACTTGGAAGTTCAGAATCAGACCAGCAGTAAGGCTCTATAGAGCCAGAATTTCCTGTTGAAGTGAGGTGATAAATTTCTGATTTTGAAACATCACTGTAGGATCTCTCACTTCTATAGCTCTGGCTTGCTTCAGTAGGTATTGCATGGTCCAGTCTAGAAAAGCTGTATATGGATTTAATGATTCTCCAGATCAATGAGCAGAGGAAATGATTGCTTTGTTTCCTACTTCTTTGCCATTAGAAATTATCATACCTTAAACTCAAAGCCATTCATGTGTTTGTGTACAGCTATGGTCCTGCCTGCTGTCACTGCTTCAAATCCTACAGTGTTTCCATGCTTCCTTTCACCAAAAAAAAAAGGATTGTAAATAGCTTCCAGGATAGAAATTAGGATGACTGTTAATTTGATTTTAGTTCCAGAATTTCTTTAGTTTCTGTAGGCATTTCAAAATGCCTGATAACAAACCAAATGGGGCATAGACCCAGGGGGCAGAACAATGTTCTGTGGGGTACTGCACCAAGAGCAAAGGCAGCTAATGTGAGTAATCCCAGAAACCTGGGGATGCAATAATTAGTGAGGAAAAGACCTCCAGCTGGCCTGTAACTTAAGCAAGCTGACAAAGTCTGTTGAATTAAATACTGGTTTGATTGACAGAATCTCCACTGAGATCCACATCAGGACTAGTTCTACTGCCTTCCTGATATATATTTATTCTGAAGTATGCCTGGGCTTACTTCTGGGGTATCTCAGACTTTTTATGTCTCAATATGCTTAACTGAAAATCTAGATGTTCTCCTTTTGTTTGTTGCTGAAAAACATTTACATAAAAATGCTGTCTTTAAATTGTAGGAATGATTACAAAATATACAAACTCATATACTTGCATACATGCATATATAGATTTCACTGTGTCTTAAGTTCCTCTGTGGCATATTAGAATCTGTTTTTCTTGTCAGTCACTTAAAAAAAAATCCCACAAGTTAACAAAACGCAATTTTTCTGCAGGCATTCTGAGGGGTTTATATGGAGACATTTACAGATGGAAAAGGCATAGCAGCAAGATTCATTATTTTACTTTGGTGTGCTGACTAATGCTGTTAAAAATACAGAATTTGAGAAACAAAACATGCCCAGTAGAAATACAGGGATGTGAGACAGACGGAATTTATGGATAATAATAATCAATAAACCTGACAGAAAAACTAAAAATACAATTATGCTTTCCCTACTGTACATTAGGAGTTATATTAATATTGGTGTGAGGAAGAGTCTTCTCTTATTTGCTCTATGCAGTATTTTGAAAACAGTAACACAATCACCCTTCTAGTGCTCTGGGTTAGCCCCAGCTGCCTGGTCAGAGCATAGGCAGTGCTCAGCTCTTACCCTTCCTCTCAGCAGAGATCCTGAGCTCAGGCCTCCATCAAAGTAACACTCCTGGGTGACTCCCGGTCATGTCACTTCATGGAGAGAGCAGCCTCTGATCAAAGAATGGACAGACATGCTGGAAAATACCATAAAGGTGGTAACATTTGGAATGCTTCAGTTTCCTCCAGTGTGGGAAACTGTGAGTTACTGTACCACACATCAGCTAATGAACATTTGATAGGTATTTTTGAGTAATGCCAAAAAAATTGGTAACAGGTTTTCTGGTAACAGTTTAGAAATAAAGAAAGGCTAAATTTGGACATAAAGAAAATACAAGCTAGTTTAGTGCATTAAGAAATATTTCCTATTTAAATCAGATTTTTCTTTTTTTTTCAAAATAATAGACTTTTTTATAGACTAAGTGGTAGTTTTCATTCTAGGTCAGCTTTTCTCTCTGTAATGTTAAGCAATATTTTTAGTCTTAGTTTCAACATTTTGATTTTCTGTTTCATGCATTAATTCCATATAAGTTTGGTTGTTATTTTTTTTTTTGGTTTGTTTTGGTTTGGTTTGGTTGGTTTGGTTTTTTAATGTATATATGTATATACATACATTAGCTGTTTTAATGTAAAAGATGAGGAGCTCAGTCTTGAAAGCCTAACTTCATATTACCCCAGTTTCATAGATAATAAGCAATTACTCCTTCCACTGCAACTGGCAGTGAGAACAACCATTGCAAGGAGGGATTTTGTTTGCAGAATGGGACCACATGTAAAGTAATCAAGCTAAACATGCAACACATATAATTGTCCTTTATCTTGATTTTCTCTGCCTGTTGCCTCTCTTTGCAGCCATTCTAAATACCTTTGATTTGGCTGTGCCTCATTACCAGGCATATATATGCCTCAGCTGAGAGATTATTAAAGGCATATATTTTCTATTCATGAATGTCTCTCTGATTCTAATTTACAAAGTCTACTTTCTTAAAATTTACTCTCATTTGGCATTTCTTTTAATTATCTGAATGAGAATGATCAAACTAGATACCCTATTCAGATATCCTGAACAGTGGGAGAACAGCCTTACTTGGCCAGTAAAGTTAGTGCCTATGTGTAGTATTGTGAAGCTGCATAAGCAGTGACATCAAAGTTAGCAAGGTAGAGTGTTCTGCAGGGTTCAAATTCAGTTATGTAGACTGTGGCCCAGCTGTGGTTAGCTATTACCTATCTTACTCAGTGAGGACACTGCTAGCGATTAACTGACTGATGGCTGCAGAAAAGCAGTAAACAATTATGTCAAATTGTTCAAACAGAATTCATTAATGATACATTTTCTGAACCATCTTTTTATATAAACTGAATATGAATTTCCTTCCTGAAGACCAAGATGGAGAACAAAATGCATAGTCACACTCATCTCAGGTGTGCTTCAGGACCTGAACCACTCCAACTGCCTCCAAATGGCAATAGGTGCTTGGCATTGCAATTTTTTTTAAAAAAATATCTCTTACTTTTTTTGTAGCAATGTGCTTAGGGAAGGAAAAAAATAAAAGCCATTAAAACTTCAGGTATGTTATGAGCTTCAGATGTGATTTTTTGAAATGAAACAGCAGACACCTACCTCAGTTAGGTTTTAAACAATCTTTGAACTTCAGGATTTTGTTTCATAATGCCTGTAGGAACCTATTCTTATTGTAATTATGATCCAGGGGAAATATTCTTGAACAGTAACACTTTTCTATGGTAATAGCACAGTAGATGTTATACTGAATTGATGATTGTTTAAAAGCTTTTTGCCAGTATGAGGTGGAATGGTCCAGCATCTTTGAAACAGGAGACTAACTTCGGGTTGAATCGAGAGCTGTAATAAAGTAGAAATATGTGCTTAGGAAATGTGTTGAAAATTAGTAGGTTGAAGATGAAAAGACTAAAATTATTAATAAGAGTTTTTCTTTCATTGCACAAGAATAGCTGCTGGTGGTGCTGTTGGAATTTTTGTGGCTAAAATTAAAGGATCTGTGTTCTTTCATGACTATTCTCCTGTCACCTATTACTTTAATGACAGTGAAATGGTATCATGGGGTCAGTCCATAACCAATAAATGCATAGGGTTTTGCTAATGTTCGGAGTAGTTTGATGAATATTATCAACACCACAAGCCATAATAATTATTCTATATTCTAGCATGTATTTATATCATAGAATCACAGAATACCAGATTGGAGGGTATCTCAAGGATCATCTGTTCCAACCTTTCTTTGCAAAAGCAGTCTAGACAAGATGGCCCACCACCCTGTCCAGCTGAATCTTAAGGGTATCTAACAGTGGGGAATCCACCATTTCCCTGGAATGTTATTGCAATTGCTGATTGTTCTCATTGTAAAAAAGATTCCTCTTGTGTCTAATTGTAATCTTCCCAGGATTAATTTGTACCCATTACCCTATATCTTTTCTATGTGACTCCTTGTAAAAAGGGAGTCTCCATCTTCTTAATAGCAACCCTTTAAATGCTGGAAAATGGTAATAAGGTCTACCCTGATCTTTCTTTTCTCAAGGCTGCATGAACACAGTTCTCTCAGCCTTTCCTCACATGGCAGGCTTCCTGGTCCTTTGATCATCTTTGTGGCCCTTCTCTGACCCTCGCTAGGCTGTCCACATTTTTTTTGTAGAGCAGGGACAAAGCTTGAACACAGTATTTCAGGTATTGCCTGACAAGTGCTGAATAGAGCGGAACAGTGACTTCTTCATCTCTGCTGGTGATGCCCTTGTTGATGTAACCCAGCATCCTGTTGGCTATCTTTGCTGCAGCTGCACACTGTTCACTAATATTGAGCTTGTTGTCCACTGGGACATCCTTGTCCCTTTCCACAGAGCTGCTCCCCAGCTGGATAGATCCCATCTCTGCTGCACTCTTGGATTGTTCTTTCCCAGGTGTAAGACCTTACACTTGTCCTTGTTGCACTTTTTAAGGTTCTTGTTAGCTCGCTGTTCCAGTCTATTCAGGTTTTCCTGCAGGGTGACTCTCCCTTCTGAAGTATTGACTTTCCCACTCAGTTTGTTATTGTCAGCAAACTGAGGGTACACTTCATCCCATTTGTCAGGTAATTTATGAAGATATTAAACAGCGTTGGGCCCAATATTGATCCCTGAGGGACCCTACTAGTGACTCCTGCTTAATAGCAGGCTAGTGTTTTCCTTCTGATTCTGCTTGTTGTTTATGTACTTGAAGAACTCTTTCTTGCAGTTTTTGACATCTTTTGACATTTCTGGTCAATTTCAATTTGAGCTGAGCTTTTGCCTTTTCTAACTGTATCTCTACATACCCTGGTAAAGCCATTGTAATTCTCAAACCAAGATCTTACAAAGAAGGTTTTCTTGGATTTTGAGTAGCAACTGATGCCTCTTGCCTGGTGGGCACATGTAAGATTTGTATGAAGAAGCAGACCCCTACACATTCCGGGTATTTGATGAATGATATGCGAGCTGCTGTATTGCTCTTTCAACAGATGTCTGAGTAGGTGAAGTCCCCCATAAGAAGCAGAGTCTGTTGATGCAAAGCTTGCTTAAGTGACCAGAATACTGCTTGGTTGGCCTTATTGTCTTGGTTTGGAGGTTGGTAGGAGATGCCTACTGTAAGATCCCCCTTGGAAACAACCATTCTGGTCTTGACCCAGAGGCACTGGATGGGGCTTCCGCCATCTCTGTAGTTGAATTCTATACATTCAAAGCTCTCCTTAAGATACAGCATGACTCTTCCTCCTGTTATACCCTGCCTGCCACCATCACAGTCCTCCAGTCATGGGAGCTATCCCACCCTGTTTCAGTTGTTCTTATGATATTGTAACTTTCTGACTTGGTGCAGACCTCCAGTTCCTCCTGTTTATTCCCAGGTTGCATTCATTGGAATACATACAACTAAGGAACATTTGCTGCTCCTCTGGTTTGCTTGACTTTTTCCCAAGTTGATTGCAATGGTGTGAGCTTTGCCACTTTGGACCCCACCCTAAGTCATCCAGTTTAAAGCCTGCCTCACCAAGTTGACCAGCCTGCTGCCAAAAATTCCCTTGTCTCTTCTAGATAGGTGGATCCCATCCCTCCTTAATAAGCTATAGTCATTGAAGAATGTCCCATTGTCATGAAAGCCAAAACCTTCACAACAGGGTGAGGCACTACCAAGCCAGTATTTATTTGCAATATGCACCTATTTCTGGCTAAACTCTTTCCTGTAACTGGTAAAATGGAAGAAAAGATAATTCGGGCATCAGTATTTTTCACTTGCACCCCCAGGAGCCTTATATTTTTCTTTAATTCTGCCCAGATTCTGGATTGCAATGTCATTTGTGCCCACATGAAAGAATAGCGATGGATAGTAGTCTGTACTTTTCACTAGTTGTAGCACCCTCTCAGCAACATCTCAGACCTTAGCTCCCAGGAGACAGCATATCTCATGTGAATTCCTGTCAGGCTGGCAGAGGGGCGCCTCACTGCCCCTTGTCAGAGAATCGTCCACTACAAGCGCTGATTTGTTTTTACAGTATCTACTGTGCTTCTGGGACAAATTCTCCTTGCAGACCTTGCTCATGGGTGTCTATAACTGTTAAAGATTCATATAGGGTTTTGGTTGTGGTTCTGGAGAGTGGAGACTGAAGCGGAGTCCTGCTTTTGTGGGTCACCAGGGTGCAAAGTGGCTTATTCTCTGTGAAGTATTGGAGCCCAGGTCAGTGGCTCTTCCAGTATGGGGAAGAAAAGATCATATGAGTTGTGTGGTTAGTTATTGCTTTATGGGACTCCTGTGGGTTTGAGTATTGTCAGTATAATTGTAGTTTCTGATCTAGAAAAATGTCAAGGCAGCTGAAGGCATGTTCAGTGCTATCAAGCTAGCTTTGATAGATGGCATTTGTGTCCTTTTATTTTATTTTTTCTATACCTTAAAGTTCCTCTTTGGGCAAGAAGACTGCTTGCCTTGAAAACATAGAGTATAATTTTTTTAGTATAAATTTACATTTTTGGTTTTAATGCAGAATTTTGGAGTAGTATTCATTTCACTTTTTCCCCTTTTCATTGTGATAGAACTCTCTGAAACAAAATAGTGACATACATAAATAGTGAAAAAAAGTGAGTTTGGCAAGACTTCCTCTCCCTCAGACTTGATATATGTCTCTAATTCCACATTTTAGAATGTACCTGTAATATTGAAATGCAAGAAGTGAAAAGTTGGTGCATAACCTTGGTGGTGTTTTATATCGTCTTTCAGGATTTTGCAGCATTTTATGTATTTCTGAGCTACAGTCATTTTTCTATGTGCTATATTTGCCCTAAATATCTTGCTTTCTAAGGATGTGTACAGAGGTCAGGTTGTAATATATCTGGTGATATGCAATTTATATGTAACTGTTCAAAAAGTTAACTTTGATCACAGGAGCACAACAGAAGTTTTATTTAAAGGTGGAGTAAATATCCTGATGAATTAACTTGGGGGGGGGGGAGGGGGGAGACTGGGCAAGCAGTGTGGAGGATGATACTGAAAAGGGGAGGACAGGGTTGGAAATAACTTAAAATTAAAAAACCAAAGGATAAGTGGCAAATAATTGTATTTTCTGATCAAAACATGGACATCATTTGTAACCATGATGATAGTTAATAGCAGCAGTGGCTAAAAAAGAACCCAAACCAACCAAAACCTGGAGAAATAAAAAAGAAAAAGATGGCAGCCATAACTGCAATAATTAGTTGAATATCACTTAGACAGGTCAAATAATAATAATTTTTCTGCTGCGACTATATTTGACTCTAACATTGTCAGTCTCTATAGCCATAAAGGCTGGAGATTTCCTCTTTAAAATTAGAGATATGATGATCTTATATGAATCCAGCATCCGGAGATTTTGAAGCTTTTTTTTGCTGGCAACATTGCAGTTAATGTTCACAAACCAATTCATAAACCAGCTAACCTCATACATGATGCATGAGCAGAATGACTGCTGATGCTTGGCACCAAATCTATAGTTTTCTGGTTTATTTTGCTATGTTATTTTAGCCAATAAAAAAATAATGTATATGCTTTCTGAACAAATTCATGTTTTACTTATTAAATAGCAGACATGTGAAGCTTGTCTGCTTTGCCTAAAATGTGTTCTGCCGTGACTTTTGATTCAATTTCAGAGTAACATATTATTGAGTGATTATCCTAATAATGAAGATTCCCTGGAATCTCACCTCCCTAAACTCAGTGGCCAGCATCCTCATTTGCACAGATGAATCTTGTTGACATTAAAAAGGACTGAGCTTTGATAGTTCAGAGAACTTAATTAATCATGTAGACTGAATGAAAGCTTTTTAACATAGTATTTAGAAAAAATCACACCAATAAAAAGAATTTGTAGTGCGAGCTGGTAGGCAGTTTTTCATTGAAACTATTTTGTGGTGTATAAATTTGCATGCAAAAGCATTGATTTTGGTAAAAACAAATTAAAATTTAGACGTTTTAACTGACCTGAAGGGTTTAATTTTGACAAGATAATAATAAGAGAAAACCCCACAATATGGAACTGATTTAATATCTTCTGATTTTTATCATTGGTCAAATTCTCTTATGTATTTCCTGTACATGATGATACTGAGGAACTGGAGTGCAGTGTAGGAATTTATTCAGTGGGGTATATTATATGCTTTAGCAACTTGTCCACAGGAAGAAATCGAGAACTAGGATTGCAGTGAATAGAAATGGGGAAATGTGTTTTAATATCGGAATGCATGAGATCTGCAAAGGATTTTTCCAAGGACTCCACTTTGTCAAAACATTTTACTTAAACTGAAAATGTCTAAACAAAATGTTTTGACACTGCCCAACTTAGATTTCTCTCTGTAGAAAAGCTCAGCTCCACATCTCATTTCAGGAGGAAATCAAACTGCTTGCTTTCTCTTATGATAGCAGTTCCAGTTTTGTTATCAAGTCTAATCATTATGCTTCTTCAAATATATACATACATTAGTGTGATATTTCAGATGAAAGGAATTCTTGGGATGCTTCTGGAAAGGCAAGCATTGTCCTAGAAGAAGGATGACACATAGTGGAATGGGTTCTGAAAGGGTTCTACAGCATCCATGTTTTGGGAAGGAGGCAGAAGGAGAAGGTGTCAAAATGTATCTTATTAAGTATTTTTGCTGGGTTTCTTTCCCATTTGAATGATCCCATGCAGCATAGGTTAATCATTACACCAAGAGTG
>JAVHNF010036491.1:0-27187 GCA_034783455.1 Micropsitta finschii
CACACATGGCCACATGTAATGTTTTTTTTTTTCCCTTCAGAAAGCCTAATGAAATCATCACACATGCATTTTCTTCACTTACATCAGAAAACGGCAGCTACATGTACTCTGCTGCCCAAACAGCAGTTTTACAGTTTGCACCAGGCTGCAAAGTGCTTTTCCCTAAAGCAGAGGAATAGCAAGTGTTTTTTCCCTAAGGTGGAGGAGGAATAATGGCAGTGGCAAATGAAAATGTAAGTTTAAAAGATTCAGATTATTATGAAACTGTTAAACATCTCTTGGAAAGCAACAATGCCAGTGATCATGCAGTCCACCAAGAGTCAGAGTTGAACCCAGAACTGCTTGTTCCAGCTATGCAGGAATTCATTATGCTGGTAAGCACTGGCCCACAGCAATAAATTATCACATAGCTCTGGGCTGACTGGCACTCAGGCTGCAGTATAAATAGATTTGAGAATCCCTTCTCACCTGTCACTGGCCTCACAGTCAACCCATCCTTCTGCAAACAAGTTACAAACAACACCTCTTGCCTGATGTCCTGGATAAATAGACATATATATGTCTTTTCAAAAGCAGTGCAACTTTCCCCATGTTTCCTCTGCTTATATATAAAATCACAATTGGAGACAGCTATGAGCCAGAATGGACTCAGATTGACAAAGAGCAAAGCTTTGGAATTTAGGCCAAGTTTTCTTTGTTCACGTCTACGTTAAGCACAGAATGCATCTAATAAGAAAACTTTAATCTATACAGGACCTTTGAGTATGTTGCCCTTCAAACATGTGCGTAAATGACACCATTGTAATGCCAAATAATCAGTATCAGCAGCAAACGACACAAAGAATGGCAAAAGGCAAAAAGGAGGAGACGGCTTATGAGGAAAAAGTATGGAGGGATATACTGATGCCTCATTGGAGTTGCACTGAGGAATATTTTAGGCCAGCACTTACTGAGACAACAGCTATCTCTAAGTCTGGAAAAGCAACTTTCTACAGCTGTGCAACAGGAACTACTGTCAGCCCTGGGCAGGACCAGAAGAGGGGAATACGAATACTGTTACCATTACCTTCAAATGGAGTATCACTGCAGGATCTCTGGAGAATGAAAAAACAGCAACTGCCAAGCTGTGCAGGGAGGTCCCATGGCTGCAGAGGTCCGGCTCCTACCAGAGCCATCAGGCTGGCTTAGCTGGAGGGCAGCTATTTCCTGGGGAAGCAGAAGCATGCTTGGTTTGTATTGGGTGATACTGACAACAAAAACTGCCAGAATAATACAGCAGGCAAAACAATAGAGATCCTAGTACTGGCACAATTCTATCCCTAGGAAAGTCATCTTAGTATAACCAATTTCCCTTCTTGAAACAACACACAGGGGCTGTTTATTGCCAAAGTTATTTAAAGGTTCAGGTCAACTCTAGTTGACTAGAGATGTTTTCTCACCTCTGCCTGTATCAAAGGCAGTAACACAGTATCAGGATTCAGCGTCAGCTGTCAGAGATTTGGTAGCAATGCAACTGCTAGTATTTCTATCATCACTATTTATCAAGCTTGAAAACAGCCACCTCGGTGCAGCTCCCCTCCCTCTGCTGCAGAGAGAGACTCCAGCACCTGGCTCCACACCCACCTTTACACTAGGCAAGAGCAAATTTTGCCAGAATCTCCTTATTATACTCCATGACCCAGGTGCATCTCTCCCACAACAGCGCCAAGTGCATACTTCTCTGCTCCACCTCTCACAGCAGCACCACGAGGCAGAATCAATACTATTTACAACAGGAGCCTTCAGCCTCCCCATTGTACTTTGGCTTCATTCTTCCCTCCTTGTCCTGCCTGTTTGCCATTCAGTTTTCCATACCATCCCCAGACTCTTCTTGGCACTGCCAAGCTCATGTATTTACATCCCTGCAGGGATTTGAGTCTGCACCTCCAAGATTTGGGATCCATCTAACACATTGGCACAGTACATGCAAACCCTGAACTGCAGACAAGCCATGCCACCAGGCACATGCTTTGTCTCTTGGCAAGGAGAAATGCCCATTTGAGGAGATGATTAATTTTTCAGACTGGATTCAGAGTACCTGGCACCAGCGTCTCTGCTCATGTAACTCCAGAGCTCTAATGCACAGGAAGGTGGCACAAGACCACTCTCTCCCTATTCATCCGGGAAACATAAGCTTTCTTCACTCCTCTGTGGCAGAAGCCATGTTATATTTTATCCCCCACCTTCCCTTGATGACAACTTTTCCATTCAGCAGGCAGGAAGAACCATCTCTGACAGTTAGCGTCTGTCCTGGGGCTCTGGCAAGATGTAGGCTAAGAGTAAGCCAATGTACAAAATGGCCATACATTTCTTTTGCTGTACTAACCTCTGTGGGTTAGCAGCTGCACGTTAAATGCAATAATCCAATTCATTACGCTGGCCCTGCAAATGCAGCTTGCAGCCTCCTCTCTGGTGAGATTTCTAAAATCAAGCTAGAACAAAAAAAAAGTTAGGAAAATTAAATATTCTTACCAATACTGGAGAAAGGTCCAACACTGCTCTACCTGTTGTTTGTATCGCCCAAACCCCTTAGTAGCTTCTTAACAACTTTTGAGACATTCACCTGTGCAAACCTGTGGCAAGGGAGCTCACCTGAGCTGATTTAACCATTACCCTGAATTAACCCTCTGCTTATCACTGCACACAGTCATGCCTTCAGCTAAACTTGCTTTCCCTGTGGTGGGAGAGGCCCTTTCATAGGGAAAGTGTTTCAGCTTGAGAGCTAAAAAACCTCAAACACTGAGACAGAAACTAGTACTGTCAGGCAACACTTTATTCACCTATTATTTTCTAAGTATGGTTACAAATACATTATTTTCTACAGTTACCAACTGAATTTACACAACAGGGTTTTTATTTTGTTGGTACCTATGCAAGCTTCTCAGCGAATATGAGCTCAAGATATAAAAATTTTGAAAAGTACTTTTCTATTATTATTACTATTGATTTTTTTAAAAGCCAACATCAAAACATGCTATGGAAATCTGTAACTATAAACTTAGAAAGGTAAATTGCACCAGCAGCTACCAGAGACTTGTAAAGAGGTCATCCGGTAGCTTGGCACATATGGTATACACTGGGACATGCAGTGCGCTGCACATCCTTTGGTAACCTCACCACACTTCTGGGCCAGCAGGTCCTGCTCTCTCGTTCTCTGGTTCCTGAGTCAAGCCACCTAATCCTACAGCCTCAATGCTTTCAAAGCCCTTCTCTTACTTTCTAAGTAAACATATATAAAAATATACATACACCTAGTACTTTGTAAGTATGTATATAAATATATTGGTTTCCTTTCTACAGTTACAAATTGCATTTAGACATGGGTTTGGTTTGGGTTTTTTTGGTATCTATGGAAGCTTCTCAGAGAACATGTGCTCACAATATAAAAATTTAACTTGTTTTTGTTTTTTAAAAGCCAGCATCAAAACATGGTTCATAAATCTGTACCCCTATACTGGGTAAGGCAAATCCTGTTCTTCAGTCACACAGAATGAAACGAATGCCACTGCCACATCCACCTTTGCCATCACCACTCCCATTCAGCACCTCTCCATCACCTTCCTGGTGCACACCAAGCCTTCATTTGGCATTCAGGTCCAGAATGTCCCAGAGGGTTTTCACCACGTGCTGGGGCTGCATGGCAGGATACTCCTGCAGCCTGGAGCCCAGCACTTGGTGGAGGCTCTTTGCAAACCTGGTGACACAGGCCAGATATTGGACAGGCAGGGCTCTGTTTCCCAGGAGGAACTAGAGCACAGACAGGGAGTGGTGCTTGATGGCTTAGGGTTTCTGTGGATAAACAGATGCCACAAGCACTGCCAGGTGAGAGAGACAGGCTTCTTAACAACCTTAATGCAAACAAGAATCTACCTTTATCTTTGGTGCTTGGAAGCCTATTCTAGCTAATATCAGCAAGCACACAGACCCTGATAAACCAGAAAGGCAACAGTGGCTGAGCATCCACTGAACATAACAACCAACCTCTGAGGATCTCCATTTGTCCAAATAAGAGGCGTTGATTCCAAGACAGACTTAGCAAAGTGAATCATACACATTTTGTAAATCATTTCACTATTAATTTCTGCATTACTAAGACAAATATGTCAAATCACTATTTCTATTACGAAGTTGTCTAAACAAGCTGATGGAGCTTTTGAAATGCAGCACAGAGAAGTCACTGAAAGAGTCCTAATAAAAAGGAAGATTACATTTTTGTGACTTTTCATGAGAAATGCCCAAGGTCTAATCTTGCAGTTCACCTTGCTCAGTGGCAAACAAGAAATGGCAATATTAAACTACCCTTTAAAACTCCAGCCCACAAAAGATGTGTGCTGCTCAACAATGGAAACACCAGTGATCAAGTCAGCTCTTTGAAAGAATGGTCTCATTTGAGCTTTTTTTCCCCTCATACTTGGTGGCTCCTAACAAGCAGCTGTTTGAAACTTCAGGATGTCTTAGATAATTCCCCAGACTCCATTGCCATGGCATTGAGCATCTCTCAATTTTTATGGCATTTACCTTCACAATGTTCCCTGAAACAGGGGAATAGAGATAGAAAAATCTTACATTGGCTGAAATGTAACCAAAAAACAAGCGTTCCATCTCATTCTGAGAATGTTGCTCTTAGCTCATTTTCTGAGCTGAATTATATTAAATGCAAACAAAAAAACTACTACAAAGGGCTCCTTGCATCACAGATTTTGATGAAATCAAAAGCTGAAATGGTCTGGAGATGGAGTTCTTATTTTCTGTTCAGTGGAAATGTTATGTAGTAACTATTTCCTATTCTGTAATGGAAGGACCTTCATTTTCTCTATCCTGTTAATCTAGCATCAGTCATCAACATTTAAACAGCTCCTGATAGTACCTAAAACCAATTCTGGTAAGCAGGAAAAGGGTTATGGTACCTATTCTAAAATGGGAGTTCATTTGAGTTTAAATGCTATTAAACACAGCACTCACTATGGAGCTTCCAAAGAGAAAGAGCTGTCGATTGCCACTAAAATCCCTGAGATAACATTTGCTCTCTCTCGAGTAGCCCCAATTTATGGTCAAATGATTTATATGAAAAAGATACAAAAATAACTGTAAAACTAAATTCTATGTTTATGGGGATTTACTTTATTGAAATTTCTTTAAAGGCCTTTTTACATTTGCTGTGGCTAAAAATACCTGTCTGAGATTCATAATGAAGAATAAAAATTTATGAAATCTTGGATTAAAAGACACTGGCATAATTAGCAGTTAATTTACCCTAATTAAAGCAAGGCTATGAATAGTCTCCTGTAGTATATATTAAGATTATTTTTTCCCAATCCTTGGCTATCACTGATATTGTAAGCTACTATTATAAAAGAATTATCAGCTGCATTTGCAGCATGCTGGACATCAGTGATATAAAAATACTGTTTGCTATCCTGCAATGTTCAGAGTCCAATGTCATTACTGCAACACAGGCAGGGAGCCTCAGTGGCCCCACTTCAGCCCCACAGCCCCCAAATCCTGCCTTGCACAAAATCTTTGCCTATAATATGGGTGTCGATTTTTCACCTACACAATCACCCCTAGGCTGTATAGGATTCTGCCCCAGTGGGAAAACAAGAATCCTGGGAAAACAAGAATCCTGTGATGACAAAACAATCAGATTCTCACAATACCAATCACCGCATATTTTGCCTAAAGTATAATCCTTTGCTTTAGCAAAGGCATCTCTTACAGACCTCCAGGATCTTTACTGTACTGCCCTTCACAGAGCGGAGCCAGCCAGGGTATTTTTATCGCGGCTGTTTGCTGGAGGTGGGTCCTCAAATGCCCCAGCGAGAGCTCGGCGCTGGAGCTCGAGCGCCATCTTCATCTCACACGCTGCGGGCCTCTGCAGCAGCCAGGCAGAGCCCTGCCAAATACACCTATTAGGTGTATTTTGCAGGAGGGACAAGCTCAGGACCTTCTGGTCTTTGAACAGTTACTGCCCTGTCTATTCTGAGGCATTCCCTCTTAAATATTCCCTCTGAAGACTTCCCTGACTCAGAAGTGGAGATTAGCTGAAGTGGGCAATACCTGAGAGATATTCTGTGACATCCAGCAGAGCGTGGTTGCTGAGGTAACACACTCACTGGGCAAGTGTTATCTGAAAGAGAAACATTAATCTATGCTCAGTCTTCTGAGGTTACCAGGAAAAAAAGAGGAAGGGGCTGGGGGAGAAAGGGAGGAGGGCAGAGGGAGCTGCATTTTGTGGAATCAATTCCTGCCAGTTTCTGAGTCCTTTTCTTCTTTCCTTCAAGCTTTCTTGCAAGGATTTTAAATTCAAAAGAAAACTTCTCTTTTCACGTGTGTAAATCCAAGAGTGACTGTGGTACAAGGAGCTGTGTTAAACATTTCACACCAGAGCCCTCAAAATTAAAATCACATGTTAAGCAGTGAAAAGATTTTGTGTCCCAGAGCTTTGCAGAAGTGAACCTCACCCTCCCCTAAGGAAAAGGGTGAGAAGCCTCAAAAGTCCACATATTTATTCACACTTTAAGGATACACTGCTGCTAAATCTTTACATTATCTGTTGGCAATTATGGACAAGACTCCATGTTGCTCTTACAAAAGACAGAATTACTGCTCCCTGCCAACACCATCCACTTCTGGGGGCTCTTAAAGGTCTCTTTGGTCGGTTTGGCAGAAGAGACTGGAACACGAACTGATTTCCCAATACCTGACTGTCACGTGTTATTTTAGTTTTTCCTGTGTTGCCTGTTGTTGATTTGGGTCTTGTTTTAACTTATGAACTGTTGTCCGGGTTGGTCTGCAAGCCTCCAATCTTACTGCTTTGATAAACCAAGCAAAGCTTCTCTTGGAGGCAGAATGTGCGTGGGATGCACTACGATACCTCTCACAGTGTCACCAGGAGTAGCACCAGTAAAGCAGGCAACCTACTTCTTTGTGAACCACTACAGAGCCAAATCCCAAACTGGTTTTAAGTAGCACTATGCTAACAAGTGCTCCTTTTTGTATGAGATACAAAAAGGAAATCCCTAATGATCCTCTTGAAAGCATGCAATAAAGAACTGATCCTGCTATCCTCATTAAGCTTCTGCTTTGGTAACTATACTATTCTCATTCACCTTTTTCAACAGACACTTGACTTTTTGTCTCACACCCTTGCAGTATTGGCAGACACTGTTTCACACTTGCTGTTCCTCCCCAGAGAGATATCTTACAGCTGCTGCTTTGAGAAAAAAAAACCACCCTGAGATCTGGATATTTTGAAGGAGCACAAAATGTCAATGAATCATTAGTATTGGTATCTACCCAGATTTTCAGGGGAATGCTTGGGGTTTGGGTGGGTGAGGGGGAACTGTTTGTGTGGTTTAAGTGTATAGGCACTATTCACCTTTCAATTTAAAGGTTTCAAATGCTCTGTGCATTTTGGAAGAGTAAAGCTTGAGTCAATAACAAATTTACACAGCCATTACTTTAACTGCCTCAAGAGACCTAAAGATAGAGCAGATTTTAATGGCTGTTAGAGAGAAGCAAGATGGCAAACAGTTCAACTCTTACTAACTCAGCTTTAATTCTCTGCACTACATATTAGCTAAATCAGCTGGCCACAGGATGAACAGTCCAGCATTTGCCATATGAGTAGAAGAATATGCTTCTCCATGTTCTCATTTTCACTGTGGTCTCTTTGTTACATGAAAACCTGCAGGGGCAATTCCCCTTCCTCTCTTGCAGAGGGCTGGTTCCTCTGGGAGCTATTGGCACTTCTGGCCTGACTCCTCAGCCTGGCATCAGGCATTAGACATCTGAAGGGCATTTCTTTCATGGCAGAGGACAGGGTAAGACAAATGTCAGAGTACACCAAGATCTATGTCTTGGTCCAATTGCAGTCTGGTTTGATTTGCTGATTTGCCCCCATCTATGAGGTAGTTCCCTCCAGTGGAGTTAGGGTCCCAGGTCACAGCTAATGAATGTGTGTGGCCTTCAGCTGGGACATCCAAGCCAATGTCAAGGTTAAGCTAAATAAATGAATCAGGCATTATTTGAAAGCAGCTTAGTCTGTAGGAAGAATTTTGGCCTCAAGGATGGGGTTTGTTTTAGTTGTGTTTTGGGGTTTTCTTTTTGAGGGGGGAGGGGTTTTTGTTCATTTTTACATTGAGTGAGCAAGACTTTTCTAACCAGCTTGCATTTTTGCATAGATCATTAAAGGTGACATATGAAGAAGTCTCGCATAAAACTTGGAATATGAGGCTTGTCAATACAGAATCTCAGAGCAATGGCTGGGCTCTTAGCTATTAAACCCAGTGGAGCAATGGGGCAAGACACTTCGTTCACTTACTCTAAACTAAGAGTGTTGCACAATCCTCCAGAGGTTGGGAGGGGCTTGTCATCTGCCATTTGATTTTAAATTGTAAAGGCAGACAATTTTAAAGCATATAGGAAGATTTCATTCCTGCATTTTGCAGCAGAGCCTTCCTTCCCCCACTAAAGTGCTAGGAGTTGAATTTTGCAATATTTATGATTATGAGTTGCCCGTCTGAATTTTTGCAAACGTCAAAAAAAAAAAACAAAACTGAGCAGAACCACAAAAAATATATCCTACCTTGTTTGCTTGGATCTGTCTCTGGGTAAAGTCAGTGTGATGAGACACAGATGTGCCTTGCTCCTGTTCTGACATCTGCCAGCATGGAAAATTTACAGTGACCTCTCAGAACTGGTGAGAGGGGAATGAGAGAAAGCTCCATAGAAAACCCTGAAGGGATCTGCTTAGCACATCTTCTGTTAGCAGGATTCTGTAACTTTTCCCTAACCTTCTCTCAAGCACAACAGAAAACGGGTAAGGGCAAAGAGCAGTACAGCTCTCATACAGTTCTCCCCACTTAATGATCAGGAGAGGGTCAGCAGATTTACTCAGTTCTCAAAGCAGATGATGTGGAGAAAGTTGTTAATTCCCCTTTAAGACGTGTCTCTTCAACACTAAATTTTCCTGGCATATTGCCCCTAGTGCTGCATTTTCACAGCTGACATAAATCTGTGTGGCAAGGGAATTTACAGCAGACCTTGGGTATGTTGTTATTGACTATAGAAATCTTGCCCCATGAAGAACAACTTGTGGAACAAGCCATCATTTACAGCTAGATTTATACCTGTTTATGCTACAGAAATGAACTTGGCAAATCATAAATTCCCCTTAAAGAAAAAAAAAGAAGACATAGAAGAAAGGTAGAAAATAGACAGAATCAGCTAATACCTATAATGTAGAGCCCTCCAGGAAGCTGTTCTGAAGAAGCTCTGATGGGCCAGAATCTCTTACCATCAGCAGCAAAGTAATTCATTGGGGAAGTCAAATTGGGCCCAAACAACTTCCAAAAATCCCTTTGTCATTGAATTCTAGCAAAGTTGTACTTCAGGATTTATTGTTCAGCTCCTTTTGTACCACAGCAGGTAAGCAGCACCAAGCCAAAGGCTCCTCAGGCTTTGACGAAATGCTGGTAAACATGGAAGCCTACCTGGGAACTGGTGCATAAGGACTTCACCAAACGACAGCTTCTGGTTAACCAGCTCACCAGCTACAGTCCACAGGAATTCAGGTCCTTGGAAAATGACACAAGTGATTTTCAAACTTGCCATAGAACCCAAACACTTTATGAGGAGCTTGCTTTTCTGTGGTAGACTTTAATTGGTTGCAAATGGATCATCCAGAGGATCCAGCTTCTAGAAGAAGTGTGTAAGAATAACGTAAGAGTCACAGAGGACCATGCTTGTTACAGACTTGAATCTGGTTTTCAACTGTGTCCCCTGGCTTCAACCAACCCTACTAGCCCCTTTTTCACTTAGAGAGCCACCCAGTTGTCTGTCCTTGTACTCATTATTGTGAATCATTCATATCAACCATAAAACTGAGGTGAGAGAACACAAACCTTAATATAATCCCATTCTGCTTTATGCCCATCCTTTTATTTCTGCTTTTCTGACTCCCTTATTTTTAGGTTACTGCCTCCAAATTAAGGCAAACTCAAACCTGTGGTGGGTAAGGGGAAGCAAGGACCTAACTTCAGGACAGTATCTCCATATGCTTTTAAGAAACACATACCACCCACACGCATATAGTCAGTTCCTAGACCAGATCAAAAGGGAGTAAGTCCAAATGATCAAAAAGTAGCCGTTAAAAGCTGTTTTCATGAAATGTAAAGACACCAACATGGACTTCTGTAGTATTACTCATGAAGGAACCCGCCACTATATTTGCCAGTCCACAGCACGCTAACACATAGCTTTTGGACAGCCATAAGGGATGGGCTGGAGATGCACTGTGCAGGCCAGGTGCCTCCAGCCAAAATGAGCTTGAGGATCCCTGAGAACTTCAGTATGGCCTTCTAGGCAGCAGAAGACCTGCTGCGCAAACTGCAGTGGGCCACATGGTTCAGGACAGAGGTCAGATCGGGACCTCACCCTCTCCATACTGCAGGTACGTATTTTACATCAACGGGCATACCTGTGACTCCATGCTCAAGCATCCAGAAAAGGAGACAATGATGATCTCCCTACCCTTCTCTCCCTACCTATCTCAAAGAAGGGAGCCAAGGGATTTCTAACCCCAAATATGTGGAGACCTTCAGGCTGACTCATGGAACAAGCATTGCAGCCTTCATCTATATTTCATAACACTCGTATCTTATTAAATTCAAAGTCTCAATATTTGAATTCAAACCAACAATTTCATTTGGGCATTACAGAGCTAAACAACTACCTAAAACTGCAAAATGAGAAACTGAGTTCAAAGCTTTTCATATTGAGGTCAGAAAGGGCCAGGCAACTCTGCTAAGGGAGCTGCCCCTGCTATAGCATGGGACAAAGCCCAGCGAGAGGAAAGAGCCTTCATCACCCTTCTGACCATAAAGAGAAAGTACATTCCTCTCATCTTGTTTTAGTGGATGTACAATTAGCAGCATGCACATTTGGAAGTCCAATTCAATAAAAATGAAACACATAGTTTCCCAGGAAGAAGGGACGAAAACAGTCATGGCAGGTGATAGTCACTTCCCTATGCTTTTCTGACAGGAAATTAAAATAATCCCTGTAATCTCTCATTTGAATTAAAACTCAGACATGATCCAGGTGATAAGCAGCATCCATTCAGCTACACACCTCCACCTGATACAACAGACTGGGACAGATGGAACGCAGGCAGTACTTCCTAAACCTCTTGCAGCAGATGGATATTTCCACAGATGACAACAGCTATCAACAGATTCAGTTCTCTTGTCTCTGAGACGCAGAAGCCAAGGCTGAGGAGAGGTCATGCCAGAGGTCAACCTTACCTAACTGAGCAATGAAGGCTTCCAGCGCTTTCACAGCTGCAGCATAAATCCCTGGGTGCTTTGAGTTCAGGTTCTTGGTCACTGCTTCTACCAGAGACACCAGCTCTGGGTGTAAGGCATCTCTGAGCATGGATGTCATCCAAGCCAGCGCCTCCAGCGCCTGCTGCGTCACTTTCTTGTTGCAGTCCTGAATCCTCAGGACAAAACCACGAAAAATCTGTTAAGAAAACAAACAACATGAGAGCTGGATTAAAATGTCTTTCTTTCAAGAAGGGATGTGGGAACAAGTACCCAGCAATGTAAAAGGTGAATGGAATCCTTTCTGTCTGCTCAGTGCTTGGAAGCACAATTTCACTCCTTTCCTGTACTCACTGCAGTGGTTGCACAACCTCATGCTGCTTAAAAAGATTTCCGTATTTTATGAAGAGGTTTGGGTGGGGACAGGATAGATCATGTGCTGTTTCTCTTTACCTACTATAAATCTTTAAATTAATCCCATCTTAATAATGCAAAATACCATTTTTGGTATAGAGGTATGAAATCATGATGGCTCTTTTCTCATAGAGTGGTCTCAAGTACTGAGGGTAGTTCTGATTTTGCCAGAACTGGGACTGGAGGACATCCAAATTCTGTTTGATCTCAGAACCTGCATCTGGAGAAATGCAGGGCCTTGTTGACCTCCCCAAGACCCAGACCATTTGCCTAGCTAACAGGCCGACTTCTGAAGTTTACGGTGCTGTGCAGTACTCATTAGAGCAGGTCCCCTTGACAGCCATGTTAACAGGCACCATCTTCTGGAAAAGGGGAAAAAAGCAGCTGCTGGCAGGAGAAGGAAGAGAAGATCTGTCTCTAACCAACTTCCTCCTCTTTCCAAAGATAACAGAGGATCCCAAAAAAGGGTGAGAATAGTCTTTCTCAAGCAGGAAAGGGTTGAGGATGGCAGCAAACCAGAAGGAGATGGTTTTCCACTGGGGCTGAAATCACAAAGTTTCCTTCAGCTACACAGTGCACGCAGCAGGGTAATATCCCCAAAATACAGACAATTCATATACTAATTATGATTGCCTTGTGCATCTTTTGCATAATAGGCAATTTTCTTGGCATTACTACTTTCTTCTTCTGTTGCAAAGACTTTATTTCTAATGACACCAGTTCCTTCACTGCCTGCACATAAACAGGCTGCGGATCAACAGTTCATTCCCAGAAGTAAAATGATTCAACAGAAGAAGGAGATAAAGAAAGATTAGGCAGGTTTAAACTCACAAGAACAATCTCAATACTTGCATAAAGGAGACATTTCTCCTGCCAAGCATTTACTTTCTGTCTTATTGTTGCCATAACATCTCTCAAGTCATGCGAGGGAACAGACTGTTTCAAATACTTCTCAAATTTTTGATGACTCATGAATATACTCAGCATCTTCCATCCATAACACCTAACACGGGAAGGAGAGAATGGAATACAGACTATTACTGGTTTTGCTCCCTTGTGAATAAACGAAGGAAAAGTGTTAATATAATAAGCTGATATTTTAAATCCATTATGTGCAACACCTTCATCAGAAAGTATTATTTATTCGGCAAAGAGAGAGATTTACCTCCACTTGTCATCACTGCACTGTGCTGTCAGCTGAACACAAGAGGCAAGAAGAGAACCCAGGGCAACAGGAATATACAAGTTCACTCTTACATTGTGGGTAAGCTTCTGTGGGATCAAAGAATCAAGTGGGACAAGCAAAAGATATTTGCTGCTGTGCTGTCAGGGCTTATTTGTGGTGTCTTGCTGCCACTGCACAGTAATTTACCCTTCTTACATATGGAGAAGCCTGACAGATCACCTCACTCATGCTTCCTGTTTATTATCCTTTATTACAGGTATGCAAATGAGCAGCTAGTTGCTGATGTGTTCCTGGCATCTATCCATGGGAATTAACATTGCTAACCAAATTAAAGGGGTGTTGGGCTTTTGATGCAGTTATGCTAATAGGAAACATCGCACAAATAACTAAACAAAATTATTTCACTAATCTGAACTCAGCTATTCAAAATATAGAATTACTCAGGTCACAGGAATTCAGCAATGGTTCTTTTTACTGGACAACCTCATGTTACCCAGTATAGTCATCTCCCCAGACAACATTACCCACATTGCAAAATAATGTTCTTAATATTGACTTTACCTTCCTCTCTTTTGTGGTTTTATCATTTATGGTCCAACAGTTTTCATATTTTAAGAGCTGAAATGAAGATCGTCACCTTATGTCCTGATAACAATCCTGAGCAAGTTTCACCACAGCATGAACAAACACCTCAGTACTGTAACGTTTGCCAGACAGGAGCTTCTGGGCTCCAGTTTGCTCCATCATGGTCAGTAGGTGTTCAGCTGCACACTTCTGCACCAGGATGTTGCGGTAACTGGAAACAAGAGAGCAAACACTCAAGCAGAGGGAAAACGAAGGCCAGAAGCACAGGTCTCAGCCCCATTGTGCTCTCTGTCATTGCTGGGAGAAGGAGGCATGTGTTCTCACTGCAGTGTTGGACACCTGAGGAAGATTCTGCCCTCAGATAAACACAATGTTGGCATTGTGCAGAGGGACTACCTGCAAGGAAGAGGAGGAATTCAGTCTCCCTGGCCTAGCTGATACTCAATTTCTATTGAAAAATTAACTCTGAGAAAGAGGGAAATGGAAGACAATTCATGATGGCTTCTTTTTTTTTTTTTTTAACTGAAGAATTTGCTTCAGTTAACCCATGGCACTTGGCCTGTGAAGGTGTCTATGAAGTGACTCACCACCTCAATGCTAAGATGCAGCATAAATTTGACTAGAAAGCAGATCTTTAAGGACACAACAGACAACCTCCTCCTGTAAGTCGGAAGGAGCTGTGCCTGATGTGCATGCTGTCCCACACCCCGCAGTTTCTTCCCCAAATGCTCCATGTCCTAGCAATCCAGCAATGAGCCTCCTTATGTCATAAGTTAATGGTATAATGATAATGCATGGTTTTTCCCAGCATCTCTGTGGTTAACATTATGAAATATCAAAGGATGCTCACTGCTGGAATTGCCATTGTCCCTCTTCCCGCAAAGCCACAAGGCAGTATCACCACCCTTTACAGGGACTTTCACTTCCCCATCATTCACCACATCTAAACAGTGTTGACAGGCTGTGAGAACAAGTAGGCTGTAGTAGGGCAGAAGCAGATCATGAGGAAGGGAGGCAAGCTCATCAGAAAGTCTAGTCACCAAGTTCCCAACAGATGCAGGAGAAATTACCCTCCCATCATTACCCTTCTGCCTCCCACACAAGTTAAGGTGAAGCAGATCACTAAAACAACATACTGGATTCCACTAACCATGAGAGCAGTCATTGCTCGTGCAGGAGTCACACTCCCCACCATGATCCCCAGGCACTGATTGGCTGCTTTCTGAATTGACATGCTGCAGTTCCCCATCCTCTGGAGCATGACGGGAGCAACCTCATTCACCTCAGGGTCCATGTGCTTCTTCATGATCCTGAAGAGCTCTCCAAGAGTGCTCATAGCAGGGAGGCACACCTTCCAGCGGAGGTTCTTCACCTGCGGAAGTCAGGATGAAACATGCAAGAATCACCTTGTAAAGAAAATCAGTTCCCACAGGCAAGTGTCACAGGACGAAACAAGACTTCTCACTGTGTCCAGGTGCAACATAAGAGCACAGTAAGAGCAGAAGACCACAAACACAGAATCAAACTCTGATACTGACTTCTTCAGTGGCCACAGGTCCACTTCTAAAGTACAATGTTAATGAGACTGCAGGCATGAAAAATACTGTTTCACCTATGACAAAGTGTGCTCCTTAGCTCAGAGCGTACCCTGCTTTGATTTTAGGCCCTTTTGTTGAAAGCAGATTAGAAAATTAAGGCAAGGTCTACATTTACACTATAAAGGCACAATTCATAACTGTCATTAAACTTTCTGTTGCTGGAGTCACACAGGGCTCATCGAGCTCCAGCTGCAACACAGGAGCCACTCTTCACTTTGGGCCTTAACTGTCCAGTTCTGCTCTCTCTCCTTTTGGAGCTCAGTGCCTCTTTCTAGTTCATGCATCCTTTCTGAACAAGGAAGAGATGTTAAGCTAGTCATAAGTCTGTATTCAGGGCAACTACCTCTATACAGCTGCAGAAGCCTAACTTTGCCTGGTCACACCTTAAACTGATGAAAGCATCTTGTTACACATGGTAACACCACTGCTGTCTCCTGGGAGACACCTCCCTGCTCTTTCAAGAAGAAAAAGGGGGTTTCCAACTCAACTCGTAGGTAAGTGTACTCAGATTGCACTTCAAAACCTGTGCTGAAGCTTTTAAATTGAAACTATATTTCTATGACTCCTTATTTATTGTTATAACAAGGATAAAGTTGACGGGTAGATTTCCTGAAGCATATCCAAGCAAATATCTTTCCACCAGTTACAGTCGTGTAATTGTTCTCTAGCACTTTGTCCACTTTGATCTTAAAACCATATTTAAATATTAAACCTCTACAGGATTATACATCTCTAAGCCAAGATTTATCTGGGCTCCATTTCACAGTGAAGGCCCGGACACAGAGGAAGTTACAACAGACATTTGTAGAAAGCATCCCTGGTGCCCCCTCTGCAGACACGGTCCATTCATGGACAGGCCAAGGCCCACACACTGGGAACATGGTCAAGCATCATTTATCTCCCCTGCAGCAGAGCTCAAGTCCATGCAGAATACATGAGCACACCATGCTCAGCCTGCCACACCATTACCCCCTCCTGTAGCAGCCCTGCTCCCCATCCTGCACAGTCTCCTTGATCCCAGCTCTACCACTTCCAAATGTTAATACATGCCCTTGACCGGACGGCCAGCCCCACTTTCCTCCTGTATGACAGAGGTGCCAGAGAGCTTCCACCGCATGGCACAGAGCCCATGAGTCAGCGATGAACCAGAGCAGCGAGCCCTGAGCTCGCAGCACGGTGCCAGGGCTTCCCAGCCTCACTACATTCAGCTGCTGGCTGCAAATTCATCCTACAGAGACACACAAGGATTGAGGCTGTTCTCCAGCACATCAGCCTGCATTTGTCGTTGCTGGACTCCAGCTGCTGCACCCATTGAACCAGCAGAGAGTGAAGAAACTCCCTGGGACAACCTTCCACATTATCAAACTTCTTTACCAGGATCTGGGACAAGCCCCAAGTTTACCTCCAGGTTGTACCAGAACCCCTTTATGCCCCAGTTCTCCATTTCCTCTCTTTGGTGTGAACTCAAAATCCAGTGTGACCTCTTCTTTTATAACAAAACAAAAATGTTTTATAAAGCTCTTAGCAAAAGAGTGTTTTGTTCTACACCATCCCAGTGAATCACCTCACTTGGTTCTCCTCCATCACCCTCCTGTCATGGTCAAACAATGCCAGTAAAATGAAGACGTTTTTCTTTTTAAGACTCTGGTCCCCGTGAGCCCCTTTACCTCAAGGCATGACCATTCCCTTCCATAGGAGTCAGTTGTCCTTAAGGCTAGTTTCCATTTAACATACACATTCCCATTCTCCTTGTAAGTCTCTACAGGCCCATTTCTAGTTCACTTCCCCAGTCAGGTCTCACCAAGCCCCCAGAATCCCCAGTACAGCAGAGCAGCTCCTTCCCCGATGTCTCCAAGTCTTAATACCCACCACCTATCTATGAAGAAGACAGCTTGTGCTGTCACTATAAAAACCAGCCCCAAAGCAGCAGGAGAAATATATTTGAGATTTTAAAGAAAGGGAGGTTGGGGTTAAGAGCAGGATGCTCCACGGATGGAAAGCAATGCTGTCCCCACTCACCCTGCACGTGCTCCAGGTGGAGGAAGATGGAGTCCTCACTCACAGAGTAGCACAACAGCTTGACCATGAAGGGGACCCCATGAGGGATGATGGTCTGTCGCTCACGGGTCTCAACATGGGATTTGGGGAGGCTCTGAGGAGGTACAAGTAGATGGGTGTTACAGCATGGTAGGGACTCCCTGCAACCTAGCACGTGGCAGGGCAGGAGGCCAGTCGAAAAGGTAGCATGCCCTATGACTTGTACTAAGCACACCTTGCCCACCTCACCCATGATCTGTTTCAGGGATTGGTCCAGATTCACATGGTCATAAGGCTTGGCTGGCAGCATTACAAGGCAGAGAAACAGATGACCGAGGAGAACCACTTCCCTTACGGAAGCTTTATGAACATGAACTTCCTCCACCACATATCTGAGCTGCTATTTTTTTGTCCTCTCACCTGCCCCAGGCATCTGCTTGGGCAAGGAGGCTCTGGCAGGACAGGGAGAAGCAGGGAGATGAAACTTAAAGCACCCACCTTAAGTATAAAGGTTGCACCAGTGGCAGGATCCTGGACGATCTGCACCTGGGAATGGTATATACAATGGTGGTCAGAAACAGTGACTGCTCCCACCCCAACACACAGCCTACAGGAATGGCCCAAGGGACTCAGCTCTGAAACTGAAAGAAACTCATACCCAGCTAGAGGAGTTTGGGGTGCTCAAACCCCTACTCTTGAAGGACAAAGCACAGGTTTGTTAGCGATGAGGCAGCCATGCAGCCAGGGAGTAGAAAGTAAGTTAATAAAACCAAGAGGTGGCTCCCATACTATTGCTTCCTTCACAAAGGAGGACTTCATGCTGCTCCTGGTGGGCTCTGTGAGGTGTGCTGAGCCACCCACCTGGGCCTGGGCGGGACAGGAGGACCACATCAGCCCTCACAAACTGAGATGTGTGAATGCAGAGGAGAGCAGTGTGCCAGTGTGTGTATGGAAACGGTAAGCCTGGCATCTTTGCTCCAAGGTCATGAGCTACTAATTAGTTTATTCATGTAGACAGCTTGTCCTCTGAGGAAGTCTAAATTATCCATAGGAGTCCACCATTGAGGTACCTAGGCATCAAGCACAATTCCATACATGGGAAAGAACTGGGTGCATTAATCTCCTTGTGGATATCTTGGGAGCTCTGGTAAGCGAAAGTAATGGGGGCATTAACAGGTTTTCCAGCTAACTCCTAAAGGGTCTTGCATCCTTGCCTGCCAATTTTCGTTGGTGGGAATGGTGTGGATGTACACCCTCATGCTCCTTGGTGGGTGTGCAGGGTCCCAGCACCCCCACCCCAGCTGCCAGGACCATCCAGCTCACCCACTTTGGTCCAGCCCCAGCCTCACCCCCCCCCCAAGTTCCAGGTGTAGTCATTACCTTATCGATCACTCCCACAACCTTGCACCGTCTCAGGTTCTCCACTGCCGAGCTCAGCGTCCTGATGGGCCGGAAGCGCAGGCTGCTGTAACCCTGCAGGCAGTGAGAGAAGAGCATGAGGGACTTAGAAATGTTAATGTCCATGGCAGCAGGTAGGAGAAGTCCCTGCATTTTCCAGGGAAGGCAGCAATACTGCCAGGCTGGTCTGCATCCAGAGGCAACGCTCCCATGGCCATGGTTGATTCCTAACATCAGCTGGACCATTTTCCTGGCCAGCTCCTGGATTTCTGAAGTTTCCAGGGAAATCTTGCACCTGCAGCAGATGTAAAATCACTTCAAAATTTGGACCTGGAGAGGGACTGCTTCAGCACTAAGGGGTCTGGATATGGATATGGAAGGAAGCTGCTTTTCTCCCCTTATCCTTCTTACTATGCCCCAACTCTACCTGCTTCACTGCCTTCTCACTTCGTTAACCACCTCCTCCCACAGTGCAGCGAGGAGCCCTCTTTAGTTTCCATCCAGAAGGGAACAATGATGGGAAAACCAATATTTTTAACATATTACAAGGTGGTTCCCCCCAGCAGCTTCAGTCCAACCAAAAATGGCCATTTTCATTATGGTGGCAACAAGCTAAACGTACACACCTCAGGGGGCGGGGGTCCTGGGAGCACCCCAGACAAGCTGGGCCCTACCTCAGGTCTTTGACGCAGGCATGGTGAAGGGCTGTCAGTTCCCTCATAGCCACCAGCATGCCAGGACACTGCAGCTGATGTGTCTGCCGTTTTATCTACACCACCTTATGGTGGCATCTGGCAGAGGCAGTCAAAGAGGCTCACTGGGGCTGCTCTGTGTGTGTGTTTGTGTCCCAGGTGTCCCAGTGCCACAGATCCGCTGCCATCCCACCCAACGCCACCCCACTCCAGCCCCTCACCGTGGCGGTGGGGTTGCTGCCCTCTGCAGCCCGCTGGAGGTGGCAGTTGAAGATTTCCTCCGCACGCCTCAGGTACTGTGTGATCTTCCGTTTGACGGCTTCCCGGCGCTCCTTGTTGGGGTCAACTGCGGTCAGTGCAGAAGGCGGCCATGAGAGGCTGCATGCTCCCCAGAGGTGTGCCCTGGTCCCCTGGCCACGCTCCCCAGAGGGACGCCCCGGTGGTCACGCTCCCCAGAAGGATGCCCTGATCCCATTGCTATGCTTCCAGGAGGAATGCCCTGGTCCCATTGAGACATTCCCTGGAGAAATGCCGTGGTTCCCTCAGCCTTCTCCCAGTAGGGATCACTGCCCCCCTGTAACTCACTGCAGCCCTCTGTGGGGTGCACTTCCTGTCCCCCATTAGCCACCAGCAGTATTTTTCCTTCCGACAGCACATCAGGGAGTCAAGAGCAGCTACTACCCACCTGCTTTACAGCTATCCTTGCTCAAGGGTGCAGACCATCCAACATCCAGCAGATGCTCTGCTTCAGCTGCTTTAGTTAGCCAAAGCTTTACCAGAGTGAGCCAGCAACAAACTGGTTTGCATTAGCTTGCATGAATGATTAGGTATAATCAGAATATCTCAAGAGTATGTACGAACCTTTGTTACACCAGGGAGGGCAATTAAACAGGTGGGCTCAGCACAGTCAGAGCCCTCTGCCTGCATGTTCCCTATTGAGAGTTACAGCCACCCTATGCCTGATTTGACCCTGCTGTTTTATGATTCTGTGTGTGGGAAAAGCAATGAACCATTCTTTTTCTGCCTTAAAAATTGACAAATATCACCTGTATTTATGTGTTATAAAAACTGATGAAGCTGACAAGTTTCTTGGTAGGAATTTCTAAGGGGCTCAAGGTAACTAAATATCCATTTGCCACTAAATTTCAGTCAGATTTAGACATTTAACTCCTTTAGGTCCATTTGAAAGTCTCAGTACGAGACTAACAAATTGCAACAATGAACAGCAGCATAAACTGTACAAGTAAATTGAAATCTGTACAGCCTTAACTACCATATATCTAAAGTTTGCATTAATAAAAATACAGTATAATCAAAGTGAGAGCATGCCTTTAGTGCTGGTATTATTCTCAGTTTCCAAAATGAAGCACCTATAGCTGTGGTTTAACGAAAGTGTATAAAGATAACAGATTACACTCAGACAATTTTTCCAGTCACTTGAAATGCCAGACATACTCATATTACATGAAAAAATTTTCTTTCAACTGTTTTTTATGACTTGTGAAGTGTTCTGCTTTGTAATTGGTCTTCTTTTATAGGCATTATTTTAAAGCATGAAGTCAAGGTACTATGGTGTTCTGAGGATCTGCTGTAGAGCACAGTGATTATATCGACTTTCTTCCACTGCAATAGTTATAAAACAAAGTTTACAGTCCCTACCCTGCATCATCCTCTTTGACACCATTTGTCTTAAATCATGCACAGGGTCAGAATTTAAGATTGTTGAGGGAGAAACACGGGCAGAGTTCTATGATCATTTAAATTAATCTCTTTTTAAGTTGTTGCTGCCTTAGCAAATACCTCAGCAAAAAAAGAAAAAAAAAAGATCCAATTATTTTTTTAATGGACTAGATATCAACAGTACTGTGCATACCAGTCAACACACAATTTTTCTAACCTTTGGGCTTGCACTCACCACATAATGGCTAAAACTCTCTCTGTGCTTCTTTTATTATTATTATTGTTAGCACCCACAATGCGGATTCTAGTAGAAGATATGAACAGGCAATTTCGCTAATGATGCATGAAGTAGAATAAAATATACTGTAATTTTCTATAACTGCAATATATTTGGTTTTGGAATGCTGACTACTCTGGAAAAAAAAAAAATTGTTTTTACAGTGAATTCCAAAATCTTTTTATACAGTCAAGCTTTCTACACAACCCCCCACATAACAGGAAATAAAATATTTTCCGCTAGTTTTCTATTTTAAATAGCTATGTTACATATTGTAAATTCCACAGCAGTCATGTTTGCCATCACATAATCAAGACTAAACAAGAATGTATTTTTCACACAATACAGTCCATAAAATTATGGTGGCCATCCACACTGGTTAACTGCACTTTGTCAGGTGGTTAAATAGCCTAGAAAAGCAGAATGTGTTTGATACAAGAATAAAGGGAGCAGTTGGATAATTATATTTATTCCTTATCTTTATCTAATAAGGTGAAAGGTTTTAGTGCTGAATGTATTATTCTAAAAAGTCTGTTTGATGTTAAAAATCTTAGAATGGGGTGCTTGACAACGGAGTGATAAAGCCTTTTGAATTCCACATAAGAAAAACAAGTATGCTGTAATAAAAGCATAATTTGCATAGCCACGGAGAGAGAGAAAGAGAGGACTTGACTTCATGGACTAGATTTTCACTTTGCCTGAATATACTCTGTTCCCCTGAAGTCAATGTGGCTATGCCAATATAAACAAACTGAGGACAATTAGACCCTATAACAAAAATATGTTAGAAATTGTATTTAGTCTGGATGTTGTCTGTGTGTGCCTACTTTCATTCAGATATAAGGAACACATGATTATATGAGCTTCGACATTAGAAGAAATATGGCAGTTAAAATTATGTTAAATGGAAGAAAATCTTTCTAGAAAATAGGGGGAGCTAGTGGGAGTCATTCATCTTTCTCATTCTCTGATAAATTTTTCTCTAAAGAGAAATCCAAAAGTTTCGCAACTAACAAAACCTTGTTTCCTACTTACTTGGGTTTCATAGTTGATAGGCTGGTGTATAAGCTCTTCCTGAAGCTTTTCCAGAGTTTAGGTACTCATGACCTTCCTTTCCATTGTGGATTCTCCAGGTTACATATTATGTGTTTGTGCTACATCTTCCCCTCCATTCCCAAAGAGGAAGATATTTTCCTCTTCTCCTGCACTCGCATTCATGCTAATGAAACATACATGGGTCGGGTAGTTCAACAATTTGTATGGGAATAGAGGATGCATACACAAAGTGTGAAAAGGTATGCTGCTTCTCCATGGGAAAAGCAGACTAGCAATAAACCTGTAAAAATATCTTGAAGAAAAATTTCACCAATCCCTTTTCCTCAGGCTCTTTATAACTTTCACTCTTTGGGTGACCATTTGACTTCTTTTTTTTTTGGTATCTGCTGTATTTTTCCTCTCTGTCTGTTCTTCCCTCTTTTCATTTCCACTCTGTCTCTTTTCACTGGATTGAAGTGGAAGGAAGAATATTTGAGCATCATTAGCTGGTGGACCTCCAGGCATGTATCACATTGTGAGAGACATCACAAAAACCCAAACACTTCAGCTAATCCCCAGGACTGACTGCTGGCACTGGCGCATAGCAGACAAGTGCTGGAATTTCCAAAACATTTTCCTGCCGAAGATGCCGACAACCTGTCAAGCAGAGTGCTCACCAGCATACACGTGACACTGAGGCAATACAGATTTTGTCAGTCCAGAGTGCCATTCTGAAAAAGTCAAGAAAGGACTTTCTGTCCTGTCTTTTCTTAGGCTTATTTTTGTCTTTATTGAGAAATTGAACAAAACTGCAATCAATTAGTTTTTGTTTTGATCAGAGGAATACTATACTTGCTCAAAATGCCATTTAAAATTTTGTCTTGCAAGTAATTTCAAAACTATTGTCAGTCCAAAACAGTTCTGAAGTTCTAACCATCCCGATCCAAGCTTAGCATTAATTTAGTAAATTCGGCCTCCTGCATTTGGAACATACATCCCCAGCATTATCACTTTGTTTGTAGGGGACCAGAGCTAGTAACTTTTTATGTTTTAATTTTTCAAATCTAGATGTCTTTTTATGTCCTATTCCTATAACACTCAGAAATCTACAATGCTCAGGATAAATCCACCTAATGAAGTCAATGGAGTTCTGCCAGGTACAAAACAGCGCAGACGTTGTCTCCTTGTTCTCATGATGGAGTGCTCAATCAGAAAGAGAAATTGCTGCCTGGCTTTGGCAAGAACACTCAGATGCTACTGCATATATAATATTCTCTTTAAGATGGCTACAGTTCAAGAACCTTCATGAAAGATTATTTGCTTTAATTAACAAAAATACTACATGGGTAGCTATAGCGTATCCTCAAAGACAAGCTTAAAATTCAGTTAAAGTCATTTGCTGAAAAGAGGTTAAGTAGAGGCTTTCCTGTAAATCAAATTTATATAATGACTTGTCACAAGAGCTTCCTTATAAGGGGAGAATAGCACCAGAAAGGAGAGTTTCGAGAATTTTCCAAATCAAAGAATAGTTGACATCAGAAAGTGCTTCAGGAGATTGCTCAAAACAAGGTCAACCCTGAGCAGGTTGCTCAGAGCCATGAGCAGTTGGGTTTTTAAATATCTCAGTTTACTAAGTGGGATGAGGCTTCAGGATAAGCTCAATGACTCATACTCTCAAGTATTGCTTTAGAACTTTGAAATGTTGATGTGTCCCATAGAAGACTAATTTCTGAAATTTACTATGGATAATTTACACTTACATCTTAATTGAACCTCTATAGCATCAGTTACTGATGATCTTTAGCATAGGTTTGAGCAAATAACATATTTTATGTTCATACAGAAGACCAATTCCATATTTTTGGAAGGAGCTATTTATAGCTAAATGGTTTGAGTCTGTACAGACAACATTCTGATTGGAATCTCTGTTAAGCTGTATTTGGATAAATAAATCCAAACTTTTTGAAGAACAAGTGTAAATATATACATAAATTATTCCCATTAAAATAGAAGAAATTGACTTTTAGCATTTCAGAAAACAACTTTTTCTGGTCAGAATCAAGGAAGATTGAAAAAGAGCCCTGGTTTGCCTTTGTTCCATATTCACATACATTACTTCACTCTAAACAATGGGAAAGGCTCAGTTGCTTCAAACAAAACCCTTACTGGGGTGAAGCAGCCGTGTAGGGCAGCATGTTTCCAGTTCAGTCGGTTCTGATGAGCAGAGTCTGATATACTGAGTACCACTGGGTAAGCCTCTGCAAATTGGTGCAGTGGCCAGAGTGGAGGTACAAAATTTAAAGTTAATGTCAAAAGCTGTATGCATATCTTTAACTTGAAACACGATTTTTTTTTTTTGCAGAGATTCAGCTTGAAAATACTTTTATTAGTACAGCCACAGATAAAATCAAGACTGCTTAGTTTTGCCTTCTACTACAGTACAGCATTCTGTATGTTTCAGGTATATGCGTGGAGCAAATAAATTGTGCAACTACAGCATGCAAACCCGATCTGATGCATGCCACACTGATATGATTTAACATTCCGTAAATGCCTGACAAGTATAATAAATAAACCAGACCACATTAATTGCTTTTCTAAGTCTCCTAAAATCCGTGGAACTTATTTCTGAGTGAGTATGGGTCCTCTAGCCAGAAAGAAACAGCAGCCAAGACTTCCCACTAGCCATTTGCAGCCTCCCAAACTGCAAACATATGTAGGAGATCTAATTAAGCAGCCTATGAAACCTGCATTTCATTGCATAAATAATCTTTAGAAAACTTTTTTAAAAAAATACACGGTCACCCTGCACACTTCCCAAAAATTCTTCTGGTGGAATAACAACATGAATTAACACTTGGAAGGTGTGAAAAATACCTGAAAAGATTAAGCATTCCACCTTGAGAACATAAGTACTGCCAAAAATCAGCATTTAAAATTCTCTGGTCAGAAACACCAGGATATTAGTAAACTGTGCACATGTACACGCACGTAAAATTATACTTGACCCTATCATTTGTTAGCATACACTTCACTACCTCAGCTTTACTCTTTTACACAGAGTTCACTGGGACATGAACTCTCTCTCACTATGCTCAAGGAGAAGCCCTCCACAAAAATGGCCTTGACTACAGAAAGGACATCTATCTGATTTTGTGATGAACACTAATCCAATACTAGTACTACAGGACTTACGTAGCTTAATTGAATTCACCTTTTCATAAAGTTATCCTTAAGTAACATAATTTCTTGTATTAGTACAGTGAAATAAGATATAGAAATCTAATACCATCCTAAAATTTGTTAGAGCACTGATATCATTTTATGATTAAAATTTAAGATCACTCAATGCCTTAGCATTATTCATATAATTTTCCAGTCTAACGGCCACGGGAAGATTTTACAGTCCACCCAGACAGAGGATTTATAGCAGGCAGTGGAGAACGCTGGCTTAAGATGTCTTTTAAAACATTTCAGATGTGGTTGTCCATTACAATGGGCTTTATTTTCTTCTTTACCTGTTTGTGCATTCTTTTGAGATTAAGAAACTTGATCTTAGCTTTTAGACACACCAGCACATTCCTAGTGCTCTCCCAAAATGGTTTCCTTACAAATCATTAATACTCCTTCAGACTGATAAATCAGAATTAATAGGGCACTGGGGAAAAAAAAAAAAAAGAAAAGAAAAGAGAAAGATTCTGAACCTTTTTTTGCCCTCTCTCCATAGGAACAGGTATCTGCTCTGATGTAAATTTTCAGCTCAGTATAGTGATAATTGTTGGCAGGTTGTTTTTTTTTTTCCATGAAATATGCTCTTCATCTTCTTGAGGTGCTTTATCATTTTGTCCAAAGTGAATTTATTTCACCTCTCTGGACTTCACAATTCCAGCTTCTTCTTCTGCCCTAATAAATTTTATTTTTAACATATTTTTCTATCACTGAGTGACAGGTAGCTTGAACACTGTTTCCTAAAGAAGACATTTCAGCCTCAGGAGCTCTCATATTTTGAGAGTCCAGGAGCCAGATGGACTCTTTATCTCATTGCTGTGTTTCTTTCTGATCTGAGAAAAAAAAATATTCCTTTTCCTTAGCCCTGAAAATGACTTCTTAATCTATTGCCTTTTTTTGGAGAAAGGTCTTTGGTAACAGTCTACTCTCAGACAGGATCTTTTTAAGCTTTTTTCACATATAGGAACATTTGCCCGCTTCTTCTGCCTAGAAGGGGGTTTAGGTCTTTATGGCTCCACCAGTATGAGTCACATTTATCCCACAGAAGTCAGTGGAAACATGCTGCTTCACAACACCTGAGGAAGTGGCCCAAGGTCTTAAATCTGTGGTTACTTTAAATTGAAGATGCTTTTAAAATGATTCACTCAAAGCTTTTGGCACAGAAAAAAAACATCTTTTTTTTTTTTTGGGGGGGGAAGGGCTTTGTAAATGTCATCCTTCCTGAGAACAGCAATTATAGTGAAATTTATGTCTTCTGGCCCCTTAACTGCATTAATCAGCAGTATGCAGTGTAAAGTATTCTTTGTCTTAGTAAATCAGAATCCCTCTAATCCTATCCTTTCCTCAGATTCATCTTGCCTCATAACTCTTCCCATGAAGAAGGTTCATGTGCAGGGCTGTGAAGAGTGGTGTAAACAGAAGAAGGGAAAAGTAGAGTGACTTTACAGTTACAGAGCCAGCATTGTTTCCTTCTGCATCTCTGCATGGCTTTCCTAGGTCATTATCTGATTATGTCATTATATGATTCTATGATCTCTGTCTTGTGCCTCACCAAATTTGGCAATGATTAAAAAAAAAGGGGAAGGGGGGATAAACACCCCAAAGAAACAAACAAAAATCACCACAAAAATAAGTGTTCCAGAAAGCCTGGTTGCTTCTCAGAAAAGTTATTCTCAAAATTTTACTTAAAATTT
>JAVHNF010036497.1:1320-14607 GCA_034783455.1 Micropsitta finschii
TGTCTTGGTTAGACATCCTCTTGGATGGACTTGGTAAGTCCATCTTCTGATCTTTAGGACTCCAGTTGTTTTCAGAAACAGAGGAATCATGGAATTTCTCAGGACTTTTTGAAACATTAATTTTCAAGTGCCCCTGCCTTTTTGTTTGCTGGTGTGATTTTGGGGTGTTTGTTTTGGGGTTTTTTTTGGAAGGTTTTTTTTTTGGTGGTTGGGGTTAATAATGAGGGAATTGGTTATATCATACTAACAAAAGAGTGAATTGTTTTATCAAGTTTCATATCCTCTTGAGAATCTGGGGTCTCAAAGTCTAATGACTCATATACCCTTAGACATAAGGCATTCACTAAGAGCAAGGTGTCTGGTGAAAAGAGAAGAGGGTGAGCTATGCAGAAGACACAAAGACAAATGTATAAATGGAAGACACATCCAAGAGGAAAAGAATTTTAATGGTACTTGTGTACTTGAGGTTATATCCTCCCTTCCCCCCCCCAAACGCTAATGCTGTACATGAAGGGCAGTCTAATGTGCTAAATGCAGCTTTTCTTTTAGCTAAAGCAATTCCAGATATACCTCAGTATTGCAGGTACTTTTACTAGAGTGTGCTACTGCAGTAGAAGAGATGTTTGGGATGCCAAAGGTTCACCCCTACTTTCTCCCCTCACTGAAAATAACTGTAGCAAAGTTGTCAAAATAGGGTTAAATGGGTTATGTGCACTGCTATGGAATTGTCTTTATAGCAGATATAGTCTTTTATAGCATGTCCTCCAGATGTAGTTTGTGTGTCTTATTGGCACATTTGGGATGGACTTGAAAAAAAATAGGAGCAAATTTCTAGCATTTTGTAGTGTGAGTAGACCTGTCTTTGGAACTAAGCAGTTATGTTACAGAATAGTGTCACAGGAAGAAAGAAAATGGGAAGAAAGAATCTGAGTGAGACCAAAGAAATAAGATTTTCAAAATTAAAAGGGCTTTGTGAGAAAACCTAGAGAGATATAAAGTACTTGAAATTCTGAGCCATTCAGTCATTCCTGCTGAAATTATCCTCATGGAGTTTATCAATCTGTGTGTACCAGTATCTTAGGGGACCAATTAATTGCACTCATAGTTGCCTTTGAGCTATTTTGAAAGTAGGAAGAACTCATTTTGTAAATGGTTTAAACAGCACTACAGTCATTACATACAGTTTCTGGCAGATATTGTCTTTATAGTAGATGGAAGGACAGAAATATTGTTACGTTTCATGATGGCTAATGAATTTTTAAGAGAAACCTAATAAAAAGAAATTACAAGCTGGTAATTAAATGCCATATATAGTTATTAAAAATCAAAATAAAATTTGGTGTGCCACAACTCTGGCCTGGACCATGTACAATCAGAGTTTCCTTCCCAGGGTTTAAAAAAATGGCTGAGGGGCAGTCTTGAGGAAAGAAGGTAAAAAAGCCTTGACTGTAATAAGTAAAAGTTACTGACAAAGAAGCAACAACCTCATGAAAAGTGAAGCTGGCATTCAGGGTTCATCAGGAGCCAGGTGTGGTTCATCTTCTAATGAAACCCTGGTTAGCTCAAGCCTGGAGATGTTAACAGAAGACAGCTGTGCATCTACCACAGTTCTCTGCATCCACCTCCTTTTCCCTTGTCTGACACCTCTCTCTGACCAGCTTCTGCAGGGAGCCAAGTATGCCCGAAGTCTGTTTCTCTGTTTTCTGGTGTTTTTTTTTCCCTGGTGTTTTTAACCTGGTGTTCTTCTGGGAGGCTGTCATCCGTGTCTTTGCTATGTGGAAGTTTTCTGGGCAGGATAGGTTTGATCTATCTTGGAAGAGCTTCACTTGTTTTAATGCAGGTGTTTTCAGCTCTGGTCCTTGGTAGGTGCTTCTTGGCTTAGCACCATGTGTGGGAGAAGACTCTCCTACTCCTATCCAACAGCAAGGAGGAGGCAGTGGAGGTTTCCTGGGCCCTTCTGTAGAAATTTGGAGGAGCAGTGCCTAAATCTAGCAGTCCCTTTCAACAGAGGTCAATGACTGCTACCAACTTGAGTATTTAGACAGCAATCATCTTAGCATTGCCTTTCATTTATGTTGGAAGATCCATGTGAAGGGAACAGGGAGATACTAATTTTGGCTTATATTAAAAAGGCCCTTTTGAACAGATGGGGTTCCAAGGTATGTAAATTTGGCCCTAAAGGATTTTTATGTCTCCCTTACAGATCCTGCTATCCTATCAGAGTTGTATGAACAGGCTGAAGTGCTAAAGACCCCCAATAGTAATAAAGTGAAATAGCTGGATATGCAGAGAATTTATTTATTGGTGGTGGGCAACAGCTATGAAACTGTGATTGATGATGCTGTGAGCCATGAAACATAGAATATCTTAATTCTTCAAAAGCAGTAGCATCATGGGATGTTTTGTCATAGGAGCTGACTTCTGACGATATCTTCACATTTTTAAAAGGCATACTGAAACCTGTAAGGAGGTTTTAGATCAATTTGTAAAGATTCGCCAATTGAACTACTAATACTGGTCTCTTCCTAAATTATCTAGGTAGAGCCTAGAGATTTTGCATTTAAACACTGACATATCAAGTTCTTGCAGATGTCATGAGTGCTGAGGAAAGAAAGCAGCATATTGATTTTTGTTAATTTCTCGTAATCCAGAATTTGCAGTGAAGTGGAAGTTGAGCTATTGTTCATCTTTAGATAAGTCTTAAGGTCAGAAATTGATGAAATGCGTGGAGGAATGACAGCCTTGTGAGTTTTGGAAGTGCTTAAATCCTGAGGATTGTGTTACTTCTGGCTAAACATTTTTCTGTTCATCTTGAAGGGATATGTTTTCATTTTAGCCTATTAATCTCAGTATATCTTTTTTTGACACAGATCTATTAGGAATTTTAGAGACTACAATATAGACTCCAGATGCTAGGTGTTCCTTCATCTTTTTGGTACACACTTTAATCCATAACAACCAACACATTTATTTTATGAGCCTTCACAATCAAGAGAGTCTTAATATCCTTTCTGGCAGGTTTTCACTCTTTGATTTCACATTATATGGGGGACTGGTTACTTTGAACATACTTTAGAAAACCTCAGAAGTAACTCCTTTATGGTCCCTTCTTTACATCTCTATGGTAAATCCAGGTTTGCCTTTAAAATATGCTCACAAGCACATGTATGGAAGTGTAGCTCTATTATAAGATGAATGATAACACATGAAATTGTGCTCTGGCAGTGTGTTGTAGGATGACAAGGTTGACTATTTCACACAGAGTGACCAAACCTCATTAGAGACGTCCATCATCCAGGCAAAGCCTCCCTCTCCTGGTTTCATGGCAGTCCTGGTACTCAGCAGTGAAATAAAACACATGCTGCTCAAACCACTGCGTTGTCCTGCATTATCAGTTGGTGCTTGCAATACATCTCTCCTAGAAGAGAGCTTCATCTCCAAGATCTGTTAAGGTGAATGTAACTGTAGGTTTTCTTCTGCTCCTGGAATTTGAGGCTATAGATTCTTTTTATTTGCTTTGTATCTCTGAATGAAACTGGATTTTGTGTTTGTTTTCACTAGCATTCCTCAATTGATGATGTTGGGGTTACTGCAGACTGACATGAATACAATCCTGAACAGATTTTGGCTCCTGGCAGGTAGAAAACTTTCTTCCCTTTTTCTTGTCTCTGCGTGCCTCTGTATCTCTTTCAGAAATGCAACTGTTAGAATTTGTAAATCCTACCAGTGAAAAAATGACATGCAGGGGAAAGCAAAGATGTTTACCCATCGCTGAGCTAGACAAACATCTTCATTTCAGTGATTCAGAAAACAAATCAAATAAAGAAAGAAACCCTCTGATGAACTCCTCCCTTGGTTCCCTTCATCCAGCTCATATGATGATGAAGTGAAATACATTTCTACAAGTACAGTCAAGCCATAAATTGAACAATGAATATCTTGTCCAGTAAAGCTCATGTCCCAGCTGGGGTTTTCAGCAGCAGCTTGAGCAACATTTCTGAGGGGAAGACCTTTATGAAAGAGATTAAGGAGTGCCCGCGTTCAGCAGCACTGCTCTTTTCCCATATGACTGGAGAAGTAATGGCCGTGTGCGAGGTCCTGGCTGCTCTCCATACAGAGAACAGGGGCAGTCAGATTCCCACTATTTATGCTAAGGGAACATTTGGGAGTGAGTGCGGCTGTAGGTTCACCTCAGTGACTGCTCCAGGCCAACTGAAAGGTTTTTGAAGGTGCTTCTGAGCCTTATGCTCTTAGTGCTTCTATTCTTAAAAATCCGGTCCTTTTTGTTGGGAAGTACCTGTGTAATTGACTGTTGCTTGTGGCCCCTGTGAAGGTCAGCATGAGAGATATTTTGTGCTAAATTCTGGTGCCAGCAACTGGTTTGAAATACATCAGTGATGCTTCTGAGGGGTATGGTAGCTTTGAATTTGCTAAGGGAACAGAGTCAAGTCATAGGAGATAACACTAATTTCAAGTCGATACTGGATTCAGTGTTTCTGTACTAGGCTCACTTATTTAGGAGAATAGGCATTGAACTCAGATGCTATTGACACGAAGCACCTCTAGCATTTTAATAATAGCAGCTGTAGACAATGTAAGAAAGACTAGTTTAATGTTTTTTTAAATATTAGTCTACTTAAAAGCATATCTCATATCTAAAATATTTTTAATCAAGTAATATGCATAATTTTGACTGGAAGAAAAATCCAGTACAGTAAACATATGTGAGACTTAGTGAATGATCTCGTAGAGGAGAAAACCCACTTGTTTTTACCTCTGTACTGCATGCATTTTCAAAAGATATCTACATTCAAGTCAGCCAAATTCAACTGAAAATATCTGTCAGTATTTGGTCTTCTCTTATTTCATTACCTCCTAGGTTCAATAAAACACAATCTCTAAAGAAAAAGCTAGTGAAAAGGGCATTTAGAGATGTTTGGTCAGTTATGAAGAGCAAGAGGCTATTAGATGATCTGCCAAACATAATACCTGGTTAATTCTTTTTTTTTCCCTCTGAGTCTATCTTGGAGCTTACATGTCTTACTTAATAAGTTTCCTCACCAGGCTAGAAATATTGTACCTAGTAGTCCAGATACTCCAGATATAGAAAGAGTCCCATTACCCACTGTGCCATTATGTGTAGGTATGCTAAAAGGATGACTATACTATAAAAAGTCCACTTTTGTGGAACCATGCATAATATTCTGCTTTAAGTAAAAATTCAGAGAAATCTGACAGGCTGTAAAGTACAATTAAAACCGAGCACATCAGTAATAAGAATCCACAAAGCATGCATAATCATGAGATAAATGACCTCAATGGACAGATGATGATGAGCCAAGGAGAAGCCAAGGTCAATTATCAGAACTTCTAATTTTAATGCTATGATTAATAATGAATATTTCAAGAAAGAATGTTTAACGAATAATTGTATTCTGGTATTAAAACCTGTTAAACATTAAACTTATGCAATTTATGCAAATTAATCTGATAAGAAGAGACAATTAAGGTTTATAATTAACAGATAAATACAAATGATCCAGTGATGAAGGTCTTGGTTTCTCCTCTGTCTTATGAGACAATGTAATTGATTTTTAGAAATGCTAATTTATATGCACTGCTAACCATTAATACATTGAAGAGATCATTTATTAAATTAAAGATGAATAATGGTGTATGCAAAGATAGTACCTGAGTTTTCAACATCTTAAATATGACAAGGAAGCAGGAAGAAACCAAAGCTTTGAATACAATTTTGCTTTGTTTTGTTGGATTTTTTTATCCCAACAGCCTTCGACATGCCAAGTGCAACGTATAGGAAAAATGTTCAGTGGAGACAAAGTCTTTGTTCAATACATGACAGTAAGAGCGATTTTTGGCACAATCCCTTCCTTTTAACATTTGTTCTCATGGACTAGGAGTAATGTGCATTCTTATTTTGCTCTGCTGTGCTGTGCTTTTTCTTTGTGTTCTTGTACAAGAAGATGGCACATTCATCCTGGAATAAAGTTGCTTGTAACAGGGAAGGGGGAGTTTTTCAGGATGAGTGTGCTAACTTGGCATTCTCATACAAATAGTCACCTCCTTTTCTTTCTGAAGTATTATGTTGACTCTGTGGTTTTTCAAGAGCTGCTGACTTCTTTCTGAGATGTATGATGGCATATTGCCAGCTCCTGTACTTGGGATTAAATATAGTAAGACTCTTCCCTTTCTTATGCTTAAAGCTCAGTATTAGTGGGAGTTTTGAACCAGCTATAAAAAAGGATGCATTCCACATCACTTTTTTGTACCCAGAACTGTAATACTATCTAGCTTTGCAAATGCAGCCGCAAAGAGTAGTTACGATTAATTATGTGCAGCTATTTCTTTTTCAGCTCTTTCCCTCTCTTCCTTTATTTTCCAAGGATGAGGTTGTTGGCTGAACTGCAGCAAAGCAGGCGCTTGCAAGGCAACTCCAAGAAAGTGGCTCCCAATGGCCTAAAGAAAGCCCTAAGGGTCAAGGAAGGGGCAGTGAAGCAACAATGCTATATCAGATTTGATTACTTCTGAGATTTAAGCTTTTCTTTGAAATTTAGAGATCTTTGTGATATCTAAACATAATTGCAGTCAATTTTCAAAGGATACCTGGTTATATGTTTGCCCCCATTTTTCTGTGGGCTTCTGTCCTTGGTGTCTGTGCTGCTGCACTGGGTTGTACTCTGTGGATCTAAGTTGGGAGGTCAGCACTACAGGAGCTTCAAAAAGTACAGAGACTTGCAGGCATAGGAAAAATTCGCAGCTATTGATGTAATCAGTGGAAAATCCATGGTCTTCCATCAAAGATTGATGTGGTCTGCTGACTTCAGTGAGGCTTCTTGATCTAAATCCATGAAGAATTTCACTTAAGAAGACACACATTCGTTATTTTTGCCCCAGCAGTTATGATACAACCCAGTATATTCTTCTGAGCACATTTCCTGTGCTGCCACAGCCAAGTAAGGAACAGCACACCCATCTTCTTGTATTCTCATACAGATAATCTTCTAACACAAATTAGCTGGAGATATTCACCATAAATCAGAATTATGGCCCTCTGCTTCTAGATGTCAGTATGATGTTTCTCCTAGTTCCTGATTTCTTCGAATGAAAAGCACTGTTGCTGATTTGTGGTAATTCCACAGTATCTAGTAAACTACTGATATAGGCATTATAAAATAAGTGTGTCCACATTCAGTGGTACATTGAAGAAATGCCTGTTCCCTAATTTTTGGACAACAAGCCCAAGTGGTAAAGCAGAGTTTGTTCAGTCAGATGCAGATTTGCCCTTTCCTGGGAGTTTCAAATTTTAGTCAGGTATCTTCTTCAAAGTGCAGCAATGGAAAAAGCAGTCTCACATGTCTGTTGCCTGCTTAGCAAGTACATCAATGCTCAGAATAAGAGAACAGTAAGCTACTTTTAATGGTTTTTTTTCAGAGGCATTTTTGCATTGCCTTTTAATCCTAAGTAGCCAAATGTGTGGTTAGAAAGCATGATTAGAAGGAGGAGATGTTAGAGTTGGAGTCACTTGAGGCTCGCATGGCTTCCTAACCCCCCAGTGTGGCCAGAACCAGCTGGAGCAAGAGTGTGAAAAGGTGGAGGTCTCTGTGCTCACAGAGTTGGACACTGGAGCAGGCTGGCTGACGATTTGTTGTCAGCCTTTCAGGTTCTGTCAGGGTTTCAGCATGACTTTTATTGCTGTTGCAGTGATCAGCATTTTGCAATGCTTTCCCCCTTTCTAGTGATAAGTCTCTGTAAGCAATTCTCTTGGGAATTTTGAGTGTAAAGCCTTTTTTGTTTCAAGTCTTTAATAAGCTTTAACTTAATAGATTTTCAGTAAAAGAAACCCATTACCTTTGATTACAGAGATGAAAGTCCAGATATTACCAAAATGTTAGCCTCTAGAGCATGTAGCCTCTTCTGGAGGCTCAGTACTTACTGCAAACAATCAATCAAAGACCAAGCTGTGGCCCCATCCTGTCCAAACAAGACAGATCACAGACACCCTGAAGATGTCTTTTCCATTTCTACTCTTATGGAAATCACATAGTAAAGATTGCTTTTAAAAACTATTCTTCCTGGAAAAAAACTGCTGCAATATGAAGTCCCTGACAAAAATACAGCCTGTTGAGTTCAGAATGGTTCTTGGCTACTTCAGAAGCCTGGAAATGTTTGTCCTTTGCTGCTCGGAATTGGCTGAGCGAAATGATAATGCAGGATGCAGTTCAGTGTAAGCATGAATGTAGAGGTCTGCTAGAAAGGAATAAAACTGCTGGAGACATCCTTGCTTATACTCAAACCTCTTCTTTATAAAGTGTGAGAGGTCCTATGCAGTGTAATGGTGTTTTGTGTTTTCTGTTTTTTTGTTGTTTTGGTTTTTTTTGCTGTAGCAACTTTTTTCATTGATATCTCCTAACAGAGATTACTTGGTAGAATCTGTAGATGAGAGAGGCTGTGCCAAAACCTCCCAGTCTTTTGTGTGTGCCAGAAAGGGTTTTAGGGCAGCAGAATGTATGGAATATTGATTTAAGGGGAGAATTGTAAGACATTTTAATGGAAATAAGACCAAAACCAAATCACAGTGTTGAGTTATAAACAGGAGGGAAAGGTTTTGGTGACAGAGAAAGCTGTTTAACTTTGTGTCAATGGCACAACTTAATGAGGTATACTGGGACAGTCGTCATATGTGAGAGAATTCAGAGGTTTGAAGCTGGCTTGCCCCCGCTGAGCCTGTCTCTGAAGTACAACCTGCAAGCTGGGAAGAGGCAGTGAGTCAGTCTGAGCATGGGAAAAACACAGCAAATTTGAATTGGGTATCTTCTAGGAGTGAAGCAGAGTATGTCTGCAAGGTACTTAAAGTAATTTCTGATATATAATATGTGAAGTATAGTTAGACAATAAATAGATAAGGGTTTTTTAAACTAATTAAGTGCTAATATTCTTAATTTCTCTGAATTATTATGCAACTATATATGATTATATAACAGTAGTCATAATGAAAATATTGTAATTTGAAAGCTGTTTTCCAAACCTGTTATTTCTTCTGTATATTGCACCTCATCAGTCTTTTACATGCTTTGTCACAGTTTTTAGTTACATGATGGGAATTAAAATTGTTGAAATTTGGAAAGCATTGATGTTTTAGAATTTACTGTTATGTTATATAAAACCAATATTACAGAAGCTTCCTATGAAATTTTAAATCTATTTAAATGTTGCCAGAGAACTTTTGTTTGAAATTTAATGAAGACACTGGTGATTTTTCATGTCATTTCAGTTTTATAGTTTACATAATCCAGTTTTAGGAAACATCCGCCTTCTTCATTTCAGCCACCAGGAGACACTTGCTGTACAGAAGTGATAAGGTGCTTTAGCTAATATAAAGCTGCCCGGAATGATTTTGAAGAATAAAGTGCAGCTGACAGCATTTAAATTGTTCTAATGGGCCATATTTTAGCCACACAGTAAGCTGGAGGTAACCAGTGCAGGTCATTTAAGCCTGACTAGCTGTCCAGAGCAGGGCTAACACCATGAGCTCAGGTTGCTCAGCCTGCGCCAAGCAAGCATGAGCACCTCTGCAAAATGAGATCACATAGCCTCTCCAGACAGCCTTTTACAGTGTGCTACTACTCCTACTGGTGTTTTTTCTGCCCTCGTAGCCAACTGGAGTTTCTCCTTTGCCTCAGGTCTGTAGCTGTGCACCTCTGTGGAGCTCCCAGCTCTGACTTCTTGAGCTGCTGTAGGTGATGGAAGCAGCTGGAGATGGAAGAAGCTGGAGCTTTAACAAGCCGGGAAGAAATGACAACTGGTACACTTTAAGTGCAACAAAGCGGGATTCCCTAAGGTAGCATTGTTGAATGAGATTTTCACCTTCCAAAAAGCTGCTACTTTAAAATTTTATTTTGAAATAATTTTAAAATTAATTTTAATTAAGATTGGATTTAAAACAAGAATGTCAAAATTTTTTGAAACTTCTCATTCATATGTCCAAAAAGGAAAGTATTTTTTCAGTTTAGGTGCACCCTGTTTTTCTGCTAAGTGTCATAGACAAGTGCAGAGTATCTTATTGTTGCTGTTTGTCCTTACAAAGGACATCTGCAGCTAAGCCAGAGCTAGACCAGCAGTAGCCCTGGGACCAGAGCAGGATGGCTGTGCACAAACAGAGCAGTGCTTGGCCAAAGTACTCCTCCTTTAAGGCAAGGCTAATGATTCCAGTTATCAGTCAGAACTACTTGGCTGGATCCAGCCCCATGTTAACATAACTGCAGTATTTCTGGCAGCGGGGACAGTATTGGGAGTGCACATGGCCTGCTCATAGGAAGCAGAGGTGTTTGAGAAATGGAGATAAGTGAAGCTCTGTTAAAAGCTATGAGTACCTGCACCAGGGATTCAGCTTTCTGGGGGAAGAGACTGCTGCTCCTGCAAAGCACAGCAGGGCTGAGGCTGGCTGGCAGTGCTGTAGAAGGTGATTTTCCTCTCAGATCCCCTTTCCAGAGTCAGGAATTGCCTTTTCTTCTGCAGCTGTTGGCTGGGCTCATTTGTCTTCCCATCTCTCCACCAGCAGGAGACATGCTGCTCCTCTGCTTCTCATACCAGAGACTTGCATGAGGAGACATGCTGAGATGAAAGCATTGGGCTGCTGCGAGAGGGCCATCAGGGCTGTGTGAGCAGTTGGCACCAAAGGAAAGAGGTTGGGGAGGGTGTTCAAGCCCTGACCAGAAGCTGTATGAAAAAAAAAAAACAGAGAGGGAGGGAAATACAAAATCTTTACCCGATAGCTCACTTTTGCTCAGACAGACACTGCTACAAGTTTTACTGGTGTTTTCAGTGAGGTTCAGAAACGTCTTTTGGCTTTCTGGATAAACAGCTGGCCATTCACTGTAAACTACTGATTTGAAAGTTATATTGAGTTACGTTCTCTATGTGAGAAAGAAAAGTGAAAATATGTCCACTTTCAACACAGCAACTCTTATTTCCGCACTGAACACTTAGCTCTGGTTAGGGGAGGATCTTCAGAGCACTTTCAGATTTGTGTTTCTGTCTAAGCGTTGTGGTTTTGCCTGCAAAGAGATTTTGTTCTCTTCTTGGCATCAATGTGCCAGTTTATTCAGCTTCAAGCAATTCCTTTGAGCTGCAGTGCAGGTTTGACCGACTCTTTGCTCCTACAGCATGGCTGTAAATCACTGAGAGATGCTACTAAAGGCATGTCAGCCATGCAGAGAGCAAGTTCTGCGCAGAGAGGGGGAGAGGAGTTCCCTTTGATCAGCCTAGCCCCAAAATCTGAAGACAGCTTCAGCTCCCACAGCCATGTGAGGATGGAAGTTCAATTCCCTCTTTCCAGGGGATTGCTCATGTAGCTGCTTCACAAATGTTTGTTGTTCACTTGTGAAAGATTTTACCTGCTGCTGCGCTACGTAATTTGGGATTCCACCAGAGATCCTAAATGTCCTGTTAATTTATGTAAGAGTGAACTTGGCGCTGTTACGTTAACTTCGGAATGAAAACATGAATGGAAACATGAACCCTTGAGACCAGCCCGAGTCAGATGGGCAGTAAAAAAAGTATTTAACTTGTTCCAGGAGATTTTGTGAACTAGACTACATCTGGCACTGATGATGTGATCCAAGACCTTGTTAGTTTTGCCAGTGAATTAAATAGCCAGTTTTAAAGAAGTGAGTGTCTAAAGAGGAAAAATTGCTGGATAAGCGATTGATACCTGAGTGAGCTAATTAGTAACTTAGTAGGGGTTTGACACGTTATCTTCTTGCATTTAGCAGGGGAAAGAATTAAGGCCAAATTCTCATATTGTCTTCAACTCAAACACTTTCTCAAGATTACAGGCAGTACTTTCATGTGCTGGTTGTTTACTGTTTGTTTTCAGCTAGTCAAAACTTGAGTGTTTTTGTTGTATTTTAGCAGGCAAGAAAGATCACAGTTATGAGGCAGAGCTCTTGACAAATATTTGAAAGAGAAACCTTCTAAGTTTCTAAATGTAACACACTGTAAAAGCTAGTTCTTCTTCTTTACGATTAGATACCCAGCAGAGCTGCAGAAATATCCACCAGGAAGATTGTAGCTCCAGTCACATCCCACTGTTACTTTCCCTGTTGTCTTTCAAACAACTGGACTTTGCAATGGACCAGGAAAGGTGATAAGGACAGGAGATGTGGAAGTGGAAAATTTGATTTGTGTGAGGAAATTGGGAAACATAAATGAATTTGACATTCAAATATGATTGTCTGTCAAACAAGTCTGACTCGTTTGTGTATAGAGGCAGATACCTTCTCTTTTGTTCCAGTCCCACCTTCCCCCTTTGATATGTGGCTCTCTGAATCTGCAACACTGTGCCATATGCTTCTACAGTGTCTAAACCCTAGCACTTAATACCTTAAAATGACCAACCTATGCATATTCTGTTTCAGTTTCTACAAGATGTGTGTTCCTTAGTGATGTGTTCCTTGATATGCAAGCTATTGACTTTCTTCTAGGTAGATTTTAATTAGGCTGTTTGATAGCCAGGACTATTTGGCTTTAAGTACATTAGGTAGATGATTGGATTCTTTAACCTTTAAAGAATCCTGTTCATTCTCCTCAACAACAGATCTAAATTTTTACTCTTCTTTATATAAGCAAAAGATTTTTTTTTTTTTCTAGAAAGCGGTCTGTGGACAGCATTATTAATACTCACCCAGTGTGGAGCATGTGGTAAGGGCTTGGTTCTTCTGGATATCTGTAGACAGTTACATGATTTACATCACAAATTAAAACATCAGTATTGTTTAAGTTTTCAGCCTGTCATTTTTAGAATGCCTAAAACAAATAAAAACAAGACAAGGAAAGCTCTAACTGGGACGTTAGTCACCTATCTTATTTCTGTCTCAGCAGTTGTAAAGACTTGTTTTCAACCAAGGAATTAACTGCTTGCTTTAAGGTCCCCGACATTTCTGTTTGGGCTTTTCACAAGGAGAGATACTGTGCTTGAGTGTGTTGTTAGGCTTGATGCTGATATCTGTGGCTGCATGTATTTTTGTGTTTTCTGCAGCATCTTGACAGTGTGTTGAGCTCATGAAGGAATCCAACATGCCCCTTCTGTGCTTGTCTGGAGGAGGTCAGAATGGAAGCAGGTATTTAGGAGCTGCAATACAAGCCTCTGAAGCTCATCAGTCAATCAGGTCTAGATATTTTAATATATGGAAAGAAAATTAAATTAGAAATTGGGGAAAAGATTGGTTTATAGCAAAATATTTCTACTCCTTTAGGACGAAAGGAGTC
>JAVHNF010036497.1:14707-29058 GCA_034783455.1 Micropsitta finschii
ACGAAAGGAGTCGCTGTTTATTTCACAGTTCTTTTTTGTGGAAGAGAAGTACTTTTTTCATAGGGCTCACACATGAGAGGAATCTTTGTCATGATAACTCATTAGTTCTTATCTAAAATCTACCTACAGTACTTGATTTTACATGTGTAATGCCCTGCTCTTAATATCGTAATGTAAGGTTTCATTGGCCCAAAGAGCTGGAGCATAGGAGTGAGGAGGTGGTAAGAACATAGCTGTAAAAGTGCCTCTGTGCATGTGTACCATGGGCTCTGAGCGGAGAGCTCAAACAGAATTGGGGTGTTGTCTTATTGCCCATGGGATGTATGGATCTGCCCTGGAGCTTGCCATGATTATTTATTTATTTATTTATTTATTTATTTATTTATTTATGAAGGAACATCTTGGAAGACCAAACTCCACCCACTCCACAGGGCTGGGAATGGCTTGGAGCCAGGCTTGGGATGGGGAAAGGTTATGAAAACCAAATCTGACTTTGCTACTAATTTATGCAGAACTGAGTTATGCTTCCTGCATCCCAGTGCTGGCACCACTGTATGTAGGTACAGACTGCAAGTCTGTCATTTTAGTCACTGGGAACCACCATTTGTCTTCCTAAGGGCTTTCATGTTGGAGGGCTTTTGCTGGAAAAGTTTGCAAATAGGTTGAAATGGCTGAAATGCCATCTTCCTCAGGTGCAGAGCATCACAATGGCATGGCTTACATATTGGATCATGACTCAAAAGAGAGACATCTCTCATAATGACCTTGTAACAATAATGCATTTCTATTTTAGGACAGAAAAAAATATGTAAGGATATAGAATTAATAAAATAACCAACATAAGGAATTCCTTTTGGCCAAAAACAATCAGTTTAAAAGTTGCCCATAGTATTTAAAATACTACTCACTGTGCTATACAGTCTTTAATAAGAAGCAAGAGACTTTAAAGTGTACAGAGAAGCAGAAACACTGCCTTATCTGTGTGTTACCTGTGCAATAGTTTTGAATTACAGGTTGAGTGAAAACACCCCAAGTGGTTCTAGAAAGCCAGAACTTAGGTGCATTGGCAACTGGGAGGCACATGGAGAAGTGGTAATATTTACACAGAATATTATTCAATATCCAGTTATGCAAAGGCAACTAATAAACTCTCAGATCCTCCTCTGCTGTTTTGGAATTGACCTGAATGCCTCTATATATAGTCTATGCTTATTGAGAGCTGTTTGGCTCCCTTCCTAGTCTCTGTATTTCTAGACTTCCCTATTCTGCTGAGCCCCCGGTTTATGGAGCACTGTTCATGATGAGTGGTCACCTGAGGGGGTCTGGGAAGGATTTCTACAGTTTGCATTGTAAGTGCTGCTTCTAAATAAAGCTTATGCTTATAAGTGATGCTATCCTCATGCTGTGGCAGTAGCTGTTGTAGTCCTACGTGTGTCTGCAGGACTGTGCCTTGCAGGAAGCTAGAGGTGCAGAATGAGAACAGCATCCCAAGGGAGAGGTGGACACAGCTGCTATGTCTTTGATCCTGGAAGAAATATGCTTGAGGTGCTCAAAACTGTCATGAATTCCTGAGACAGGAAAAATAGTAAGCTGAAAACTGAGATGCGTAGATGAGCAGCACCTGAGGGTAGGAGTTAGGGATGCCAAAGTCCCACTGCAGGTCTGGGACTGAAAAGTCATTTTCCTGCATCCTGTTTACAAAGCCTGGGAAGCATTGTGGTGCATGAAACATCAAATCCGTTGGAAGGCATATAGTAGACAAATCTTTTAGTATTCTTGCATATTCTGTAGGGGTATTAGTGTTGTTTGCCACAAACTGTTAATCCAGCCAGCACTGCCATTTTGTCTGTTTGTTTTCTTCTTGTTGCTAAAAGAGGCTCAGAACAAATAGCTGCTGTGTAGAGAGCAGCACGACGGATAGGGGAAACAAATCTGTTTAGCCATTCCTGTAAATGCTAATGAGTTCATCTAGATAATACTTTAGTTTCTAATTCACATGTACTGTTATACGCTGGTTCCCTGAGCACTACTTGCACAAATTTTATCTGTCTTAGTAATAAAACAGACACTAAAATAGGCATTCTACTTGCTGAATTGCTGCAACTGCTGCTGTAACAACTGAATTGCTGCAGGTACAAACAATAGTGCATGCTGGCATGGCTACCGAAGCTTTATAACTCTCTCGGACACAGAGGCCATGTGCCAGAAAGCCAGTGTTTGTACTTAGTTCTACAGATTGTACATAAAATAACAGGTACCCTCTTGTTACCTAAAATAGCAGTACAATTAAAAGGATTATTGAAATTTGTCATGAAAACATCCAGGTAGGAACACCTTTATTCATCCCTCCGTATGCATAATTTTAAATGGAATCTGGATTGTGCCATGCTTCTCACGTGAATCTCAGAAATGTTATCCTCCCCCTTGATTAGCCCTTTGTGCCGCAAAACCTCAAAATTAGAGACAAATCAAGGTAAAGAGGACCAGGACACAATTCCCAAGTCTGTATTAATGTAGGTGAATTGTTTAACTCAGTGCTCCTGCTAGCTGCAGATATTTTGAAACTTAATCATCGAGACAGAGATGTCTGCAGTCTTGCTGACAGAGTAGGGCTGCAGAACAGGCAGCACTTTGTGAGATTCTCTAATCTTTTTCCCTCTCTGCAAAGAAAAAATTAAGGTGACTTAAATTAACTGATTGTTTTTTTCGTGAATTTATTTTCTGAAGGATAATGTCTTTGCCATTACAGATCCAGGCTGAAGTTGCCAAATTTTAATTCCAATGTAATTAAATTTTTCTGGAAGGGGAAGATGCAAGGTGGGAGAAATGAGTTTTCACTTGCAGCCGTTCAGCAGTTTCAGCCTTTGGGTGGGAAGGGAAGCCCCAGGCTCTGTCCCTGGCCCAATCACCAAGTCTCGGTTTTTGCTTAGGAGCGATGGGAAGAGGATGCATGCTGGTGGGGCTCTCTGACAAGGTGAGCACAAGGCCTGCTTTCCAGCAGAAAAAGCTGGTAGATGTCAAGGCTGGCAGAATTTTGGCAGGGCCTTCAGTAAGGGGTAGCCCTGGCCCTGTGCACCACTGCTCTATTGTGTTATTTCAAGTTCATCTGGTGTTCTCCATTTTGAACTGAGTGAAAAGTCAGAGAGAGAGTTCTTTTGTGTTTATTTTTTGTGGCTTGATATATAGCAATTTCTCCCCTGCTCTTCTTCTTTCACACACTTGATGAATTTAGAAAGTAATTCTCTGTAATAAATATGAAGCTTCTAAAGCTCCACTAGCTTTTAGCTGGAGTGGTCCGCACTGCTGGAGTACTGGTATGTAGGTATCCCAAGATGTAGTGATTCTCAAACGAACCTTCAGAGTGGTTTCTCAGTTTCCATACCTATAAAATGAAGATAAAGTGTCATAAAGATGGAAAGACATTTTTTGATAGCTTTGGATAGAAAGCACTAATAAATGGCAGTGTTTTCTACCTGTATTATTTTTTCTCCTAAGTAAAGGAGAGGGACTTGTTTTCAAACTTACTGTTACATAACTTTTCTTCAGCCTTTTTTCCACTTATCAGCCATTTTCTGAGTGTGGAGGAAGCAGGTATAACATCCTCTTTAAAGTACTTACATAACCATATGAGAAATAATGCTGAAAGTTATTAAAATGAAGGACACACATTGTATACCCAACTGCCAGGTCAAGGCCAGAGCTACTGGAAACTTTAACATAAATATTAATATAGCTGGCACCTTAATTAGCTGTGCCCTTCAATCACTAGTTGTTTGGCCCCTTGGTTTCCATCTTGAGCCTTCATAGAATAGGGTGACCCCTGCTTGTCAAGTCAGATTTCATTCAATTTATCTAATTACTTTTGGGATCATTTTAATACATGCTCCACAGAGTGCTAAGACTGCCCAGCTCTGGCTCCATTCCTGGACTCAAATCTGTAATACAGGATGCAAAATGCACATCAGAACTTCATCTTAACATATGCACATCCCACTTTAAGCTGCAGCTCTTATTAGTGTTTCTTCGCTTCCAGTCAATGGAAATAGCTGGGAGCAACGGGACTTCATTTTTCTCCTGTTAATGCTTTGCCTTTTTATTCCTCTCTGCCTGCCTCCGAGGCTGCTTTTGCTCCAGAGTTAATGGAGCAAGCACTGAAAGAACTGTCTGAGAGCGTATCACTGAAGTGTAACCTTTAAGCCGTTGCTGGTGCTGGTGCAAAAACTTCTGTGGATCTGCTTGTCACATGGCAGTGATTCCCCAGTAGGTAAGCTGTAGCCATGGTGTGGGCACCTCACTGCTCTCTAGTAGCACAGCGCACATTCCAACTCATAAGAAAAATTAGGTTCTTTTACCTGTCCTGCAAATTTCTTAGTAGTAGTCCACAGATCTCAAGCTCTCTGAAAATCACGTGTCAAGAGTCTTATCTCCTATGAAGTTAAACACTGAGACCTTACGCAACCTTCAGAAAACACCATTGTCTGATTTAGTCTTGGATGAAAAATGATCTAATATGCTGAGTTGTAACAGTACATTCAAACACTCCTGAGTTTTATACAGTTGACAGATCCACCTTTGTCTGTTTTCTAATCTTCCTCTTTACACAAGGTTAGAGCTGTTTTCAGGATAGGCCTAGCGTGACTGAAGTAGTGGTGGGAGGTGAAAAGGTGAAGATAGTAGAAAGGTAAATGAGTTGGATTCACCACAAGGGTTAAAAACCATAAACCTTGAGAGCAAATGTTGTGATATGCAGTATTTCTTTTTTAATCCAAAATCTCTTGCTTCTAAAAATAGCTAGTATTGGAAGGAAAGCAATTTGCTTGCTTTGAGGGGAAACAGACCAGCTGCTTAACAGGACATGGCAATTCTAAACAGTCCTAATCAGGAGGGGAAGCAGAACACGCTACTCAGCTGAAGTTCAAGGGCAATTTAGAGAGGCAGAAAATAATATCTATTAGTCCAAACAGAAATTGTCTAAATTATAAGGGATTATACCTTGAGCATGAGAATTAGAGTTACGAGGACCTGGCTATACATAGCTGTCAGCTCAGCTTTTGTTCTGGATCCTTTTGTTTCATGTTTTATATGGTTTGTGTGAAATTTGAGGCTTTCAACTGCACTGGGCAGTATCCACTGGGATGCTGGGCTTGTTTGGAACAATGAAATAACCAAAGGCACTTCCTGCAGACATTTCTGCAACCTGTTACAAGCCTGTGTAATTAATGAGATCTCTGGGTATTATGGTTGCAGTCCTATTATTTACAGCAATTAAGGTGAAACAGCAATGTTTTAATATACTTATTGCTCCTTCCTCACAAGGTTTTGTGCTTTTTGTCTCCTTCCCTCTGTTCTCCCAGTCGCCTGCCCCAATTACACACACAAAGACCATAACCCCAAATCTCTGCACTTCTTAATAGGATACAGCTTTGAGAAATCATTGAACATACAGAAACTGATATTCAAGTGGTACAAATTCCTGCAAGTGAGCCATAGGAATCTTCAAAACTTATGGACTGTGATCTGAGAAACCTCTGGTAACAAAGCCAGTGCACATGTCTTAAACATGGTATTACTTTTTTTTTCTTTTGATACTTTATATTACCTTAATGCCTTTTTATTTTATTTTTTTTTAGTGCATTAGTGGAGTAGAAGAAACTGAGGGTAGCATCAAGGGATAAACTGTCTTCAAGAGTCTTTTCAATTTGCAGTTCTACAGGATGCGTTCTGCTGTGATGCTGCTATTTTTATACTGTCATATTTAGGTTGGTTTTGTAAGTATGAGTATTTTTATATGCATTTACTGAATACAGTGCACAGAGAATACTTGAATGTATGTGTATTTTTGCATGAACTTCATATTTATTAAGACATGTCAACACTTGCTGAAGTAGTTCTGATGTTAAATTCTGCATCCAGACAGTCCCGCAAGCCTTCCTAAAGGCAAAAAGGTGTGGCCCTATAGAGAAATTATTGGATAGATGGATCGTCTTTTCTTCAGCTGAAATTTCTTAAGATATATAATAACTGAGTAAAGTTGGTCAAATGCTATTAAAAAAAAAAATAAATAAATAAAAAGAAATAATGCTTTCCGAAAAGTCAGGTTATAAAAAACAAACCAAAACTCTTTTCTGTGGCAAAGTGTTGGCTTTCTTAAAATTCAACAAACAGAGGGCTGCTTTTTTTTCCCCCAAAAAGCCAGAAATATTGCTGCGCTGTCTTATAAAGTACTTGAATTTCTCTGTTGTCCTCCTGTGTAAGTCAGTGCCTCCTCTCTTGTCTGCAGCTCTTGATGTACTGTGGTGTGAGTCTCTAAAAGGAAGCTGCTGTCAGCTCAGTTAACATGGAAGACCACAGGAAACAGACTTGTCAGGGACTTCAGCACATGAAAGATGAAGGGTACAGGGAAGTATTTGAATTGATCACTGAGGCAATGTTTCCATGTCAACTTTTTTAAGTTTGCAAGTGTTTCTGTTCTTTCTACCACTGAGAATATTTTCTGGAAGATGGAAACTGAATGTCCAAATGCACAGTGGTAGACTCGTTTATGCTCCTACTAGAGCTACAGTGAAACCATTGGACCTTACTGAGAAGCAGGTTAGGCAGGGTCTGATTCAGTTTATTTAGCAGGAGCTAGATCAGGCTCTTAATTAAAAGCTTTGAGCCTTTTCAGTGCTAAGGGAGACCAGTCTCCTGCAAAGAGCTTGCAATTACGTCATGAATGCATCCTGCACAAAAGCAAGTTTTGCCTTTACTTCAAAGCTGCAAGTGAAACCATCAAATTTTGGGCTCAAAAAGTTTAAAAAGTATCCATCCTCCTTTGCCATTTTATGGAGTGATGCTAATACGATGGAATGGGCACGGGGAGACTTCCCTGTGCCAACTTGAACAAAAAGGTTTTGGCTGCCTTTCAGGCTGAAAATAGTAGGTGCTTACATTTTTAATCACAGAATGAGCAAGAGCTCACGTACACACATACACATGCACACAAAACACACTCTGACGTGTGAATGTGGGTCTGGAGGTTTGTTGTTGACAGCAGGAACACATTCAACAGTGGCTGTCTAATTAAACAAAAGTAGGCTACAGCATGGCAAACAAATTGTGCTCTGAGTTTCTGATCTATCAGCAGCCTTGCCAAAGTGCCAGTTAGCTGAAAAGGAGATTTCATTGTTTCTAATGAAACATGCTGTGCTTGCTTGTCTAGTGCGTGCTTTAGGAAACAAATGCAACTGGACCTCTTTCATTTGCCCTGTTCCCTCTATGCTGCCTCCTCCTCACACATTAAACAACTGCATTAGATGTTTTCCCAGCAGCTTTATGTATAGTTTAATCTGTAGATGTGGGGAGGCAACTGTCTATCCTACAGATAAGATGTGTTGATTTCTGTGTAGTTTGTGGTTATAGAAATGCTAATTTCTTGGGAAAGCAGAAATCTAAAAAGAAGCATTGTGTCCTCCTAAGTAGCCTGCATTATTATCTTAAAAACAATTCCTTGCACACATAGACCTAAATCTATGTGTATGAGCTTAATGTCTTAAGATTCCTAACTAGTATAGGATGAGTACAGCAGATTATTATTGGAATTTTTTGTTGCCTAAATGCAAATGAGGTGGTGGCACTTTATACTACCATAATGTACAGCTCCCTGCAAAGAAACCCGTTGTAGGATATAGGAACCAAGATTCTTATGCCTTATACAGTAGATGAGAATCTTGTTAATTGAAGTGATTCTTATTTAGCTGTGGGGTATATCAGGTATCACAGAAAAGGCATGATCAGATCTCCCTGTGGCCTCAAGGCTCAGACAAGTCATTTCTAAAGCCTGAAAATTCTAGATGGGGAAGTAGATAAGGAGCAAGCATGCATGAACAGTAGATGATGCCAGAAGATCTTGCAGGCAAAGTATATCTCTGTATGTGCTGAAGAAATGACATTTGGGGGATGGGAGGATGGTCAACTGTGACTAGAGAAGGATAGCAAGAACATTTAGAGTTCTAGGAACCACAGTCTGTGTGGAAAGCCTGGGAGAACTGAGGCTGTCTAATCTAGAGGAATGAGTAATAGCCTTCAGGTAGGTTTAACATGGTACAAGTGCAGAGTGGAAAAGACCAGCATGCGTCAGTGTCTGCTGCAGCAGTGTGGCTAAAGCACAGCTAGGGGTTCTTGTTCTAGACATTAAAGCTATTTTCAAGTCAAGTATTGGAATGGATTCTGTGTAGTCCCTGTCACTAGAGGTTTTATGAAGACCTTTACAGAGTCACATAGATAAATTGACTGGTTGTGCTGCAATGGAGGAAAGGGTACGGACTGAGGGTCGTCTTAAGCAGCACCTGTAGGGATGCAGTTGTGATTTATGCCTGGTGTTTGTGTCATTGCCACAGCTGTTGATACCACAGCAAAAAGATCAGAGTTAACTGGCTTTCCCAGTTGTACCATAGATGTGTTTCCAAGTCAAAAAGCATCTTTAACACTTTCCTTCAGAAGAATAATAAATGCTGATCAAAGTGACAGCCTGTGGCAGGTGGCTGGTTTCTAGAGGTGACTGCAGCAAAGATCAATCTTTGTCTTACTGGAAGGGCTTTAAGAATTGAAAACAAATCAATTGCTAGTAAATGTTAGTGACGTGGGAAATGTACATATTCAGGGGTCACCTTTTAGAATTGTTTTCCTCCAGCAGGTAGGCATCTTTTTAAAAAGCCTTCTGGTGCCTAGCTGCAGACAGAGCATCAAAATATAGCACTTTTCTTAGCTATTCACTTTTGTGGCTGATTCTAGCTTCTGCTGTTGAAGAGTCTTCCTGCGGTTTGCTGTATGACTAGGTAAACCTTATCAGGTTATTTTCAAAGCAGCATGCTACTTTGTCAAATGCAGTATATTCTTCAGAAGTCTGTTAGTTGTAATGAGATTGGAGAGATGAAATCTTTTCCTTTTTTTCTAGTGTTTTACAGTTGAGTAACGCAGGTACTGGCATGAGATGTGAGAGACCATTTATTGGGAATGAGCTGCTGAGAGACATGAACTTGCCTCAGCAACCTTACAAGCCAGTCTCCTAAACAAATATCTCTCTATGGAGTTTCCCTCTGAGAGGAAAAGGACATCAAAATTTCAGCACTGTAGAATGGTTTTAGTTGGAAGGGACCTTAAAGATCACCTAGTTCCAACCCCTGTGCCACAGCCAGGGACACCTTCCACTAGACCAGATTGCTCCAAGCTCCATCCACCCTGGCCTTGAACACTTCCACAGATGGGGCATCCACAACTTCTCTCAGTACCTATGCCAGTGCCTCACCACCCTCACAGTAAAGAAATTTTTCCTAATATCTAATCCAAATCTACCCTCTTTCAGCTTGAAGATGTTCACCTTTGTCCTGTCAGTATATGTCCTTGTAAAAAATTCCTCTCCAGCTTTCTTGTAGTCCTCCTTTACCTGCTCTATGGTCTTCCCAGAGCCTTCTCTTCTCCAGGCTGAACAAACCCATCTCTCTCAGATGATCTCCATAGGAGACACGTTCCAGCCCTCTGATCATCTTTGGGGCATTCCTCTGGATTTGCTCCAATAGTTCTATGTACCTCTTATCTTGGAGGCTTCAGAGCTAGATGCAGTACTCCATGTGGGGTCTCACAAGAGCACAGTAGAACGAGGAGAATTGCCTCCCTTGACGTGCTGGTTATTCTTCTTTTGATGCTGCCCAGGATATATTTGGCTTTCTGGGTTACAAGCACACACTGCTGGCTCATGTTGAGGTTTTCATCAATCAACCCCTAAGTCTTTCTCCTCAGGGCTGCTCTCAATCTGTTCTCTGCCCAGCCTATATTTGTGCTCGGGATTGCTCTGATCCAGGTGCAAGGCCTTGCACTTGGCTCAGGAAGGGGAAAAATAAAACTTGAAAATTACAGTAAAATAGAAGGAGGTTTTCTGCTTAGCAATTTGTGGGGTACCTGAGGTGCTTGCTACTTTCTCATGATGCTGTATTGCATTGTTCCTTATGTTTTGTCTGTGTGCTTTGTCCTTTTTCCTTTACCTAGGTGTGGCTAGAACCACTAAGTTGGAAAGGATCTTTTAAGATAATCAAGTCCAACCATTACCCCAGGACTGCCAAGTCCACCACTAAACCATGTCATTAAACACTTCCAGGGATGGCAATTCCAACACTTCTCTGGGCAGCCTGTTTCAATGCCTGATCACCCTCTTGTTAAAGAAATTTTTCTTAATATCCAATCTAAACCTCCTCTGGAGCAGCTTGAGGCTTTTAACTCTTGTCCTATTACTGGTTACTTGGAAAAAGAGACCAGGAACCTCCATCCTCCTTTCAAGTAATTGTAGAGAGCGATAAGTCCCCCCCTGAGCATTCTCTTTTCCAGACTAAACACCCCCTGTTCCCTCATCAGACCTATGCTCCAGACTCTTCACCAGCTTCATTGCCCTCCACTGAACCCACACCAGCAACTCAATACTTTTCTTGTAATGAGGGGCCAAGAAAAGAAATAGTGTTTTAACCTTCAGGGCTGTGCAAGGCATGTAAAGCCACTGCTACTCTTTTCATAGATTGTAGGTTGGATAGACCTTTCTTTGGGAGGTAACTATATATAATGTAAATCAGCACTTTGCAGTAAGGAGAAGATGATCGCCCCTTTATACCTTTAGTAACTCATATTAGACCATTGTCCTATCTTAAACCCAAATCTTAGCCCTTTCTAGAATCACAGATTGTTTAGGCTTTCTCATTTCTACCCTCTAGCCCCTGCTTTTCCATTACTGTTCTTGGATTATACTCTTCAAGGTTCTCTTGTTTATGTATTGGGTGTGATGACCCACTGGTTTACAATGTGATTATATCAGCTTCCACATAGCAACTTGGCTCAGAGCTTGTGGGGTGAGAAGAAGGGCAGGGCTCCCTGTGTGCCCTTGCATTCCATCCGGTGTGTGACTGACATAGCTGTCAGAGAACAGGTGTCTAATGTCCCTGCTACTGGACCAAACTGTAGTCTGGACTAGGTACTCCATGACATACTTTTATTAACACATCATATATTTATGTGTAACTAGGATATATATATTTTATATATGGTTTCTTCTTCTGCCTTTATCTAAGAGATACTTATGGCTGTACAGCTGGGATGCCACTGTGACATCTGCCACAGTTCAGCAGTATACCTGAAACTGGAGGTGAGAAGGAATAACAATCATGCTACACTTTGGCACAAAGGGCTGTCTAAACCCTCTCCTAAACAAGAGTGTAGGGCCCTACCCTCCTGCCTATATCAAGCAGAAATGTGTCTCCTTCTTACCTTTATTCCCTACAGATTTTGTTTCTAAGCTGTGGCTATTTTGGAAAACAGAAACTTCTTGAAAATGTAGAATGCCCAGGCAACATATATATATATTTATTATTATTTTTTTATAAAACTGTTCAAATGTGTTGTAACTTGGGATCTTCAATAACATTCCTCCATTTAGAGAGCTGGTGTTCCACACTGTTGTAGTGTACTGTCACAGGAAGAGTTTTATGATTTATTGAATTTCTTACTTACTGAATAAACATTAAAATTCAACAAAAGAAATATTACTGTAGAGATAGGCAAGTGATGTTCACAATAAATGTATTGCCTTAGGTGACTATTCAGGTCACCATTTTAATGTTAGTTTTTTCATGACTTGAGGAATAAAAGACTATTTCAAGAAGCTTTAAATTCATTTTCTTCATTTCTTTCTCTTGTCACGTAAGACTTGTCTACACTCAAGCTGATACCTAAAGCATTAAAAGTATTTTGGTGTTAAGTCTACTTTACAGATTGGTCTTTACTCTTAGCTTTGAAGTCTTGCCTATACAAAGAAAATTACTGTTGATGGCCTGTGAGCAATGTATGTAGTTTAGCTGATAATGAACATAACTTGTCTGCAAATGTCAACCAGAGTAAATCATCTTCTACTCCTTACAGGAAGTGTGGCCAAAACACATTTTAAACCACAAATTTCTTAATAAGGACTTTACAAGCTTTGTTTTCTAACCGCAGACATATGAGGATGGTCTGCTTTTCCCATCAGTGCTTGCCTTCTACTTCCTGTCATGCTGTTTGGGAAATTTAATGGTCTCCAAAGCCCTTGGGTCTTTTCAGTTCTGCAAACACCACTATGCAGACTGGGGTGGGAGGTGATGCTCCTGGGTCTGCAGGCAGATGTCCCACAATTGATAAGAACCATGTCCCCTTGAGACTCCATGTGCGTTGCTCAGGTGATCTATTTTCTAAGGTTCCTCTGGCAGCCCAGGTATTCATGAACAAAAAAATATGGTTTGTTCTTGTTATACATATTTGGTTGCCTTAGTAACCAGAGAATAATTCATCTGAAATGCAACTGGGTAGTATAATTGATGTATTTTGAGGAATGCCTACAGGCGATAATAGGGATCTGTCTGCCACCAACTGTTCCAGGCTTCAGAAAATATAAGGTTAGGCTCTGAAGCAGGAACAACGGTGTTTTCTACAAGTCTGTATGTAAAGGTAATGCTGTCCTTCCTCATGCCTGTGAGGGATCCTTGCTGGACTTCTCTGCAACTTCAGTGCAGATCAAACTGCATCTATGATTTCTTTTGAATATTTATTTTAGACAATCCAAAGAGTTTAGAAAACCTCTGAAGTAATGAGTTCCCACTGTTGTTTTGTTTCTTTGTTCTATGAATGAAATGCCTTGCAGCGATCTTGGAGGCTCCTGTACAGGAAATTTGCATTGACAATGATGACCCTTTATTATAGGTACTCACGACAGACTATTGGGTATTAGGGCATCTGGTTAATAAGCCAGCTCACTGTACTCCAGTCTCTATGGAGAGTTTATGAATCTTGATCATCCAGTACCTGACATTTACTTAAACCACCTCGCGTTTTTAGTACCTCATTAGCTTTCCTCCAACCGTGGTGCAGGGACAGTGAAAGACCTACTTCCCAGTGAATGAGAGGTTACAATCTGATGCGCTTTCATCTCTTGCGCAGAGGCTGACAGGAAAGGGTGTAAGAATGGCGTGGGAAAATGGATGGGGAGATTGCTTGTGAGAAGATTGAACAGATGACCCCGGGGTCCTGAGACTTGCTGGTTACATACTGAGCACAGCCCTATCTGACTTCATAGCTAGCTAATTTTCTTCTTGAAACACTAACCTCTTGAGAGCAGTATTTTCCCTACTAAGCTCTTCTCCCAGTAGACTTTGTTCACTCACCTGTCTTGGAGTCTGTCTCTCCATGACTGACAAATGCCCTCTTGCTGGGCAGCGTAGGAATGTCTTGTGGCTTCTTCTAATAGCTTCTTCTGCTCCAAAACAAGAAATAAAGCTGGCATCTAACTAAAACGAGGAATGTTCAGTCTGATTTTAAGTCTGTTTATGTGAATTCATCAGAAGCTTGACAGTTTAATAACATTTCTGGGATATAATATCAATTATCTCTGACATTTTATTTATTTCACCTTTTTCATTCTTCATACAGAATCTGATACCAAGAAAATTTTCCATTCATTTTAAACTAGCTCTGGATCAGGTAGAGCTCAGAAAGATAGCTATATTCCTGGAGAGGGAAACTGTAACTTCTCTGTTTCCCACAAATATAGATTCCAGTGGTGATAGATCACAAGGTCAATATGATTAGAAGAAGAAAATATTTACTTTATTATAGTAAAGCACCAAATGGTGTCTGCTTTCACCTTGAGGACCCTAGAAGGAAAATCTTTCCAGAAAAAGAAAAGTTAGAGACTTAATGAAGGCAGAAATACTTTTCATTCCCTCAAGACACTGTTTACTGTGCTAGTATACAATCCATCAACAGCAGTAAATAGACTCAATAAATAAGGTAGTAGTCTAATACACTTGGAGATTTTGTGCTAAGGAAAATAAGATTCTCTTTCTAACACAAGACAAGATCTTTCTTTAGTCACAGAGGATGACAGACTGAATGGATAATGTCTGTTCTTGAATCATAGAATCATAGAATAGTTAGGGTTGGAAAGGACCTTAAGATCATCTAGTTCCAACCCCCCTGCAATGGGCAGGGACACCTCCCACTAAACCATGCTACCCAAAGCTTCATTCAACCTGGTCTTGAACACCACCAAGGATGGAGCATTCACAGCTTCCTTGGGCAACTCATTCTAGTGCCTCACCACCCTAACAGTAAAGAATTTCTTCCTTATAGCCAATCTAAACTTCCTCTGTTTAAGTTTTAACCCATTAACCCTTGTCCTGTCGCTACAGCCCCTAACGAAGAGTCCATCCCAGACATCCCTACAGCCCCCCTTCAGATACTGGAAGGCTGCTATGAGGTCTCCAGGCAGCCTTCTCTTCTCCAGGCTGAACAGCCCCAACTTT
>JAVHNF010036499.1:13460-24891 GCA_034783455.1 Micropsitta finschii
TGGGCACCCATAGCCTGAAGGCACAATGAGAACACAAAAAGAATCCCACTTTTTGGTGTTTTCCCCAAATTCTACCCCTGTCCCACCCAACCTGCACCCAATGGCCGGAGTGGGGCAAACTGGATACTGCAGGAGACGAATGACCTTAGCAAAATTTAATTACACAACAAGGCTCTGCTCTTAATAACTGCGTATTTTACTTGTCAATGTGCCTTAATTGAAAATGAGTAGGCGATGCAAGTGCAGTGGAGTTGGCTGGCAAGCCTTTAACGCTATATTAATTGTAGTAATTAGCAGTCACTTTATGTTGGAGTCATCTATAAATAGGGAGTCCATTAGTTTAGCAGAGAGTGTGGTTTAAAATGCAAATAGAAGCCCAACTTTACATATAAATCACTTCTTTCCTCCTGCCCCCCAAATTTACAGTCCTGAAGGGGCTGTGATGCTGCTCTGGGTGAGCTTCAGTCAGTTTGCCCTTAGGGAGAGAAGACGTTTGGGTGTTTTCCATCACAGGAGCAGCAGGGATGGTCCCAGCAGCCCAAGGCAGAGGGGTTTGCCCCTAGCAGTGACTTTGCTCTGCTCTGTGGACCTTTGCCAGGCTCTGGGTGATGGGCAGCATCTCAATGCACACCCCAACACTCACTGTCCTGTGCCTCAGGCTGCCCAAGGAGGTTGGAAGGTCCTGGATAAATCCTAGGAGCCAGACCACATCCTGAGGAAGCAGATCACAAAGCCAAGGGTGCAGCGTCTCTGCCTTGGAATGGGAGGAATGCTGCAGGGATCACCTTTTGGGGATTAAACCATCCAACAGCAGCTGTAAAGACACAGGAAAAGGGAATGGAAGCACTGGGATAAGTGTGACATGCAGGTCCCATTGCACCCAGGAGCTCACAGCCCATTAATGACATGCTCCGCTTACTTGATTATTACCAAAGGAAGGACAAGAGAGAGGAAAAGAAGGAATGTTATTTTATGAACACAGAATCCCATTAAATCACAGCCTACGCTACCAGGGACAAAGTAACGCACTAAAATAACATCCCGGCTCCAAAAATCCCAAGGAGCAGAGCTATTACAGTTAAAAAAACCCTTTTCATTGCTGCCCCATCCTTGATTTACAAGTGTTACCTGTTCCCCCGCTGGCTTGGCTCCTGCCTGCTGCCGGGGTGCAGATCTATTCCTGCACAGCTATTCTGGAGCAGGAATGAAACAGCAATCCTGGGGAGAAAGAAAGGCGGAAAAGAAAAGGAAAAGGAGATGAGAGCTCTCTGTCTGTCACAGGAGCAGCTCCATTCAGGTGCTGTAAAAAGCCCCAGCACATTCTCATTGGAGATACACTTTTATTAACTCTTCACGGAACATTTCACCCATTCAATAATTTATCTCCCTCAAAAGTGACTGCATCACAGGGATGGGAGCCGGGAAAGGAGCCGCCAGCTAATTGCAGGCACTGCTAGCAGTGAGGAGCAATGAGTTGAGACCCCCCCAAGCCCCCCCCACACTGCTCCACCTCCCTTTGCCACAACCTGAGACCCGGGAGAGGAGCTGCTCTCCCAGCCTTTACAATGACGTCCTCCTAAGGATGGCTTTAGCTCCGAGCATGTTCCGCCTGCCAGACCAGGGAAACATTATTGCTAATTTGCATTTATTCAGCTTATAAAAAAGCATCTACTAAGCTCAGAGGTCATGGAAGAATGCAGATTTACAAGGCCCATGGCAGAAATATTTTCTTTTTCACAGCATAGATTTCAGGGGTAAGCAGCATCAGTGAAAGATTGAAACATTCCATCCCTTTGAACATTTAAACCTTTTTTAAATTATTACATTGGATCACATACCAGCCGGGTCACTTCCACAGCCTTTCCCCTACTGCCCAATTCCCAGCTTTTCCCCTGCTCCAGCAGATCTGAATTTCAAAGTGCATCAAGCAATCCATCCAGCCCCATCTCTGCATCCTCTTTGTGAAGCATATAGCTGCTCTCTCACCTCTCTTTAACCTCCAGTAGCAGCTAAGCCTGGATAGAAGCTGGAAAAGGGGGGCTGCTCCATGTACGATGAAAATACACTTTTCTATGGCACTGTGAACAAGGGGTACAGGTTTAAAATCCCAGAACAGGGTCAACCAAGGTCTGCCTCCTTCTCTCACTGGGAAGCACACAAAGGTTTTTGTGGTGCACTAGGAGGGAAGTGCTTTTGGAGGGGAGTCAGGCTTCCTTTGCAAGAAATGGAAACCTTTACTGGACAAAGGAGGAATCCAGGAGAGCAAGTTGCACATCTTCACTGTTTTACATGCGAAGCAACTGAGCATCAGTGTTGGAGACGGTGCTGGTTCATCCTTGAGGCCCAGCAAGCTGAGAAGGTGACAGCTCCTCCATGTGTCACTGACCTGGAGTGAGACAGTGAGCTGGGCAGGAGCAAGAAGATCTCATGATCAGAGCAGAAGACGTCCCTGCAGAGCCATCAGCCCATGGGACGGACTGGCTCCTGCAGTCCAGCTGTTGTGGCCTTGCCAAGACACCTCTGCAGCATCATGGGTGGCAGACGTGTTCCCCTTTGCAATGGGTGCAGCCCAGCCCTCCCGCCTACTGGCTTAGACAGGCAATGGTGTGGACCCCATCTTTAACAGGCAAGCACTGGGAGTGATGCCAGGGGTATCAGCAACTCTCCCACCAGCATCTATTTGGCTGGATGCAGAGACATGGAGACACCAGGGCCTCTAGCAGGGTGACTCCACCCCAGCACTGTTTCTTTTGCATGGTTTCACTCTCATGGGCCAACCAGAGCTGTGATGTGTGGGGAGAAGGTGATGACTTCCGAGCTATCTGTAGCATGTGGCTGCAGAGAGCATCCTGCCGCACTACACTAAGCATCATGAGGTCAGGGGGTAGGGGTGGGGGGAGTAAGTAGCATCTCCTTCTTTTGAAGGAAAGATCTTCAGAAGTATCAGGTTAAATCTTCCCCCCTCCCTTCCTTGCCATTAATGGCAATTTGACAATTCTGTTTTGCTATTCACCCTAGGTAGACATCTCTTCACATAACTTAACACACTCACTGCCTGAAAATGAGCTGTAGAAAAGCTCATACACTGGACAAGATGACTTAAGGACTGTATGCAGGGCCAATGCATAGTTTTGTTGATCCTGACTCCCAGTATAACTAGCCTGGACACTGTAATGAGGATGATTGGAATGTGATGAGACTTTCCAAGCTGCAGTGAAATAACACTCACTCCCTGGCACACAAAGCAGATCGGTTACTAGACAGGGTGTCAGCACCACCACCCTTGTCCTTGCCATTTCCAGCAGCTTGGTTATGTCTGAGCATCCCTCCTCTTCTCCCCTTGACCACACAGCCAGCAGCCTTTGGTCGAACCTCTGCATAAGAAATCAGCAACCAGGAGCAAAGACCTTTCTAGAATTAATACAGGAACAAGTAACTCAGCCAGCAAAGCATTCACTATCTGGAAATAGCTGTCAGGCCAAGTGCCCAATGTTGATTTATTCCTTTGTTTCTCCAGATGAGGTATTTCAGCTCTTTTCCTAAGGGGCTCTGTCTGAACCACATTTGGACTGCAAGCAATTCAGCATGCCTGCCCATCACAAGGTGCTGCTGCAGCATTGCAGCCCCTGCACTGGCACTGTGCTAGCTTTTAGAGTGATTAGTTTCTATACTTATTCTCCAAGGCTCTTGAATGAGCTGTTCCCAGGTGCTTTTTCAGGTACGCCCTCAGCTCTTGCAGCAGACATTTCTGGCACTGGGGTGCTCTCCCCTGCCTCCATCAGCACTTCTGGCCAAGCTCCCATGTCTAACCACAGCTCAGAGACCAACCCCTTGCCCACAGGCACACTGCACACCAGTGCCGGAGGGACACTTTAACTAGGGCAGTTCTAATAAAGCAGAACTGCCCCTTGGGCAAGCCCAGCTCCTCCTGACGAGGAGGCTTCCGGCCCCCTTGTGCCTGGCCACCTCCCAGGGTTGGGGATGGGCACTGCGTCTGTTCCACCGTATCCCACAGCCTGGCCCCTGGTTGCCCACAGACCGCCTCCTACTCCCATGGGATACCACAGCCACAGCACTGCATTGCCTCCAGCGACCAAAGATTTGATTCCAGTTTTTAGTTTCTTTCTCATTCTTCTTGCTAGAAGGGACGTACTGCACTCACAGCCAGGCAGCCCTTTGCTACCTAATCACTGTGTTAATTGTGGTGATGAAAGGGAAAGCTCTGTATTACCTCTATTAACTTTAACTTCTTAAATTTATATTTAAAGTCCCTACCCATAGATTTCCATTGTTCCTTTTTTTTTCCAAGCTCGTATCAGGAGTGTATCTGGAGGTAGCTGGAATCATGAAACTTCATTGTTAATCAGCCAATGACTTTGGCTGGGCTGACATTTTCCTGGCTATTTTTAGAGCATGACTCAGACACTGCGCTACAGAGCCTGCAAAATCCCTGTGGGCTGGTACCAGAGCCTCATTCAAAGCTGTGCTGAAGCATCACACGAGAGGGAAAGGCAGTCAAAGCGAAAGGCAGTCAAAGAGGGCAAAGGCTTTTGTTCTAAGGCTCTCTTTAGAAAAACAGGTAAACTTGGGAAACAATGTGTTATGGCAGTATAGTGGGATATCAGGAACTGGAAGGGAAATCCTCCTACCTGGCCCTCACAAGAACATTTCCATCATGCACTGTTGGGCTGTTGGAAACAACGCCTTGTGAGTGCCCCCTCCTAGATGTACAGCTGGAAACCCAGAAGTTCAGTGTTTCCTCCCTAGTCAGTCCTATGGGTAATTGAAAGCCCTGCTTCCTTGCTGGTATGAAAGCTCATTTCTTGATTCTCAGCTCTCATCTGGTCTCCCTACAACTTGTTATGAAGACCCACAGACCCGGTTAGTGACTCTTTTTGGTAGGGGTTCAAGGATACAGGAGCTCTCGGGGGACAGGTGGAGGCAGGAAATAAAGGCATCAGTCTTTTGCGAGCTGCCTTGTTCTTGTGCATGACGAAGTTATGCATCACCTCAGAGAGAGCTGACAGATACCCTCAGAAGCTCAGCATTCACTGTGTGGTCTCTGAGACCTGCCTGTCAAAGCAGCACATCGCTGAAGAAGCAGCTATTCCTGTGAGCTGGGTTTCTCCTATGAATTATTATGCAATCCGAGCCCACATCAATCAGATTTAATGCAACTCAGAAGTAGTCAAAACTTTCCAAGAACCAACCCCCTGGTTCCTGCAGTCCCTGGGTTTGATTTTAAGTTATCTTCCTTTTTTTTCCTTTTCCATTAGCTGAAAGTGTATTTGATCTGAAGTGCAGTGGAAACTCGCTGCATACTGGGAAGAAATCATCTAAGCGGTTATCTGTTCCTTGGCACAAATGCCCTCAAATACTTACATGACCTGAGTGCAAGCAGACAGCAAGGTATCTCCATACCCAGCCTGGATGTGGGTAGCCAGGAAGCTCTGCAGTCGGTGAGGCCAGGAGCCCACCCCCAGCTCCTGAAGAGCCTGACCCTCTCTCTACTCTGATAAAGGAAGCAATTGAAGCTATTGTAGCAGCATTCACGATGTTAAGATGTTCCACCACACATGAAAACAGTGCTTAGGAAAAGGTCAAGCTGTCTCCTTCCTGCTGCCCGTCTCCCAGCTCCCTCACTCACTCTGCCTGCTAATATCCATCACCTGGGTTTGCTGGGATAGCTATTACAGCAGTGCATTAACTAGGGCTTGAAATTCAGAGAAATGCTCTCAACTACAGCTCTGCAACACACTATAATTACAATTAATCATTTACTTTGTGCTACAGTGCTAATGATTACACCTCAGCTACAAATGGGTGCCACCTGTAAAAGCCCAGGCAGCTGTAAGCCGTTGCAGTCACCCAGCCATATCAGGGGGCAAAGGCACTGGCAGGAGAGGGGCTCTTAAGAACACCATCCCCACCACCTTGTGCTATTCAAGTCTAGTGCCAGCTCCCTGCTCTCTCCAAGGTGCCAGCCTGTTTTTCCCCCAGGCAGCACTAAGGTTCTCCTTCATTTCTTACCCTGTTTCTTGGACATCTTCCGATTTTATTGCATGCATGAGATCCCATACCAGTGCTGGGAGGGAGCCATCTGAGCCCATGGCAGGGGCAGTCTGCCTCCTAAGTCAGCAGCACTACATCGATTTCTAGCAGCCCAAGGTCTGGCACTCAGCCTTCCTGAGGAGATGTTACAAGCAACTCTAGAGTGAGACATAAAACATTCATAGCCATGTGTAACTGGGCACCGCAGTAATATGCATGGATGGCAGAAAGCCTTTCGTCTGCACCCTGCCAGCTAACAACTGAGCAGTAGAAAGCTTTAAGCCTAAGGAGCTTGTGTTTTAGGGTTTTTTTCCATCCTGTAATCATTTTAGTTCTAGTTAGTACAACTCGAAATGTTACTTGCAGCACCATCATCTTAAGCAGCAGCAAATCCCACAGATCAATAGGACACTGCATTATGGTACTTCCTTTCATTGCTTTCAGGGTTTATGCCTTCCATGTCTTTATCTCATGCAGGAATAAATAACTACATGATTGTTTTCTGCAATGGCATTTTACACATCCCTTAAGCTTCCTGTACAAACCAAGTAACAGACATTTTGAAATCCATCTCTAATGGGGGTAGAAAGTGCTTTGTACCCTACAAAATTTACGAGTCCCTGGGTGCTTTTCATGGCAATATCAGTTTTCTGAGGACTGACTAAAAGCACCCAAAGCACTGCAGACACAGGACTGAACACCGGCCAACATGAACCCCAATGGAATATCCGGCCCCCTCAACAGGGCAGCTCCCAGCAGCTCCCAAGGACAAGGTGCAAGAGGCACAGCCCTCGATATATAACAAGCGATTTCCTTTGTAACATGCATTGTCAATGCATCTTTTGTATTGCATCCCTGTAGGGCAAGCTTCACCACCATCATATTGCCCAGGAACCTGGGCTTGCAATGCTCTGAGGGTGCAAGCAAGCAGGTAAGTGAAGGTGGATGATAACCATCACTGATGGCTCTGAATTTGTCTAGGTACAAGCTATAGAGATTATAGACTCCCCACAGCCAAAGGGAAAAGGTTTTCTGTGGAAAAATGCATTGCCAAACCAAAAAACACCCACCATACTTTAAGTTCATTCTTATACACCACAAACAGAGAGCTACCTTCTCCTTTGCATTTTCTGTGATGAGCAAAAACACAAGCCAGAGTCACACAGGCAACACAGAAAGGCACTGCTGCAGAAAATAGCTCCTCCTTTGTGACCAGAATACGAACAGCCAAAAACTTGTGCTAAAAGGATAGAAGAAAAATGGACTGCAAAATGCATCAAAGCAACCACATTGCCCTTTACTGGCAATGTACTGCTAGCTCCTGGCCAGGATACCTGCCTTCCCCCTTTATGTAGTGCCTAAAACACATCTGAGGGATTGCTCCCTGCGGGGGAAAAGGGGCTGGGAAAGGCACCAAGAAGCCTGTTACGGTGCGAGACATGGCCTTTTGGACTGGTTTGGGTGATGCTCACATTTATCTGGTTTCACAGATAGGGGCATCATCAGCAGGAAGCCCGACTGATGTGGGACATTTTCCTTCATGCTGGGACATGGGGAGGAAGATGAACCCTTCCACATGGCAGCCCCAGGCTTTGAGCATCCCCAGGGGTGTGCAAGTGTCCTACAGCAGCTTTTCAGGGCTCAGCCCTGACCACCAGCTGGGGCATACTCCCTGCTGAAGACATTAGACACACATGAATATGGCTGGGGTATCAAGAAACAAGGAGGCTGTGTCATCTGGTATGCCCATATGTAGCTATTTTTAAGAGGCATTTCTTTAAGGCATAACTTGTTTGCAGCTGTTCCCATGCAATAATTTGTTACCACATGACAAGCTCAAAGTCAACTCACCACAAAGAATTAGAGCAGTAATGGAGAAAAGGCAGGGAAGGAAGGGAAATGCTCCTGAGCATCAAGATTCCTGCAGAAGTGAGCAAATAAAGGAGACACAAGCAACCCAAAGAACGATTGCAGCCTCCCTGAATGGAAGTCAGGAATAAAGCTATCAATGCCTGTGGGGTTGTAACAGCAAACTGGGTCTGAAAATGAGGCTCCAGGCTGAAAAATATCACACAAAAGAAGTGAAATTTAGGGGACTACTAAAGGTCTAGGCTATTGCCACGTCTTACATGTGTGGAAAAGAGGCACCCAGCAGGTTTGCAAGCAGCTTGTACGTCTGGCTCCTGCTGCTCCATCAGGCTCAACGTCCTGCCCTATGGGTGTCTCCCACCAAGATGCTGCCCCAGCCTGAGCTACTGGTCTGTGGGTTTGGCCACCAGCATCCCTTCAGAAAGAGGGTCTCAAGCAACACCTCCTGGACAGCTCTGCCAAGGTTTTGCTCTCACAGCTCACACCAGGTCCAAGAGCATCAGCTCCCAGCTCCAATGGTTTCCACTAAGAGATACACAACCAAACAGACCTCCTCCTTAACGCACGCACCATGCACCACACCAAATCCTCCCTCCATCCAGCTGAACTCCTGATACCTTCATGAAAAAGTGAAAACCTTCATAACACGTTGCTTTCAAACCCCTTTTTTCTCTCTCAAAACACCACACACTTTAAAACATTTAATACTGAAAGTCAAACAGATTTTTTTTCTAGATGTGTTTAAGATTGGAGAATTACATGCAGAATTGAAATTTTACACATCAGAGAATATTGCCTTGTATTTCATGGTTTTGGATAATTACTAGATGCCAGTGGATAACTTAAACACAGCTTAGAGTCACTGACATTAGTGTGTGACAGGCAGCATTACAGAACATATTTAGCAATTTTGAATGAAAAAATAAAATGATATTTGAAAAAAAAAACAACCAACATACAAATAAAATTCAGGATTTTCACAACAGCAAAGAAGTACCTTCTGAAAGTAAAGCCAAAAATGTTTTTCAGTACGAAATAAAAATAAAAAGGAAGGAACTATAAAAGTAAGGATTCAACAAGTTAAAAAGAAACTAAATTCAATTGTCAATTATTGTCAATTTTGACTAGTTAAAAAATTAAGACTATATGGTTTAGCTATCTCTTCAAGCAAGTCAACCAAATTTCAAATCAAACATTGACATTATTATTTATGAGGTTAAACTTCTGGCATTTGCATCTATATTTCAGTGGTTTAGATGTTTTAACAGAAGTTCTTTATATTCAGAGGCATAGCATATTTGGACACAGCTCCAGATCCAAATGTTATCAGTAAACAAATGTAATTAATAAAATTAATAGGACAGATTAACTATAGTTATTTAGCTATGCATGCCCAATATATAAGCCTAAGAAGCACTTGTTTTAGGAAGCATGGACTTATCCAAAATAAATAAGATATAATCAGAGTCAATTTTTGAGAAGTCAATTTATATCTCAGACATTAGAAACGAAGATGTGAAGAAAGCTTAATGACTTGCAAGTTGCATGCCTCTTCCTAGTGCTTACTACAACTCTGTTGTTGTTCAGCTGTATAGGACTTACACCATCCTGACAAGAATACCAGAATTCTAAGAAGATGAATATAAATGTTTTAAACGTTCAAAACATAAATAGTGCATCTAGGAAATCCATTAATATTTTGTTTATATTATTAAAGACATTGTGTTATTACTGTTTTATGGGAAACATACATGCCCTTAAGCACTAATATTTTTATTATATATGTCCAATGTTATTTAAATTTATTGCTTTATTTTCCCTTAAGAGTTCTAGAATTCATTTAACAAATAAAAGAGTAAATAGAACACAGATGAGGAAGTTAAACAACAAAGAGGGAAAAAAGTAAAGTGAATAGTTAAAAAGAAAAGGCTGGATCATATATAAGACGGGGGAAAACAAAAGGCAAAGCTTTTAAAATCTGAAAAAGTAAGGTAGGGGTGTGAAAGTGTGATGTGTGACAGGTGGGGTAAAATGAGACAGTTGGGAGGAAAGAAATAAAAATGAAGAGCACAAATTAGACAAGACATTCATTTTAAGCCCTTAACAGGCTGGATCTCATCGTTGTCATCAGACAGGAAATGTCAGAGCTGGCACATTTGGGTTTTTATGCTTTTTACTTGTTTTTAAAAAAGTCTGTGTCTTACAATACATTGGAAGTCTATTTGCTTTAAAGAAAAACACATCTCAATTTGTTCCCATTTTTTCTCCTACTCAATCTTTAGCAAACTTCAATTCTATTATATTGGAAACTACAATAATTATAAGGTTTAATACTTCCATTATATTTTGAGTTATTTTATTTAATATCTGAATAGGAGTTGAATTCTTTAAAAAGAACAAACTTCGCTCTTCTAAGTACAAGCGGATTTCTGAGGGAGGTAAGTATTGCTAAGACAACGTGTAGTAAGTGCTATCTCACAGATACAAACACATCCTCACTGTAAAGTTCAGAATTGTTGAAGGTATGTAGATATTCTTCCCAAAATAAATGAACAAAATAATTATGTCAAAACCAAGCTTTTACATGTATTTTCCAAATAATGGAAAGAACTGAAAGGTACATTTATTTTATTTTATTTTTTTAATAGGGGCTTTATTCAATTTCTAGAAAGGATATTTAGGACCTGAAGATAATGGCACTGTATAGAATATGTTACCAACCTTCTCTCAATATGACGCTTTCAGTAAGTGTGTTGTTCTGTCAAATAAAATAATCCTTTAATACTGGAACATGGCAGAAAAGGCAAGTGTGGTAATTACAATGCACATGTCCATAATTTGTTATTGTATTTCTTCTACATAACCTCAAAGTTAAATCCAAATGAAAAAGAGTACTGCCAGCAAGAAAGTGCATATAGTAACTGTAATTCAAACTAATTCAGTAGTTTTAGAATATACCTTTTTATATTTTTAACTGAAATGATCTTTTTAACTTTTGATTTTATAAAGTTTATCTAAGAGTTATATATTACCCAAATTTCCATTCTGAGGAACAGACTTCATTATCCTGTACAATTTAAATCTTTGACTGTATATAAAGCATCCTGTTGTCTCAAATCTTCCATCAATTTTATCCATTATTTAACATAAGCAACACGGTCTAGTATACCTAGAAAAGATAAGAACATATTCAGCTGGCAAAAAAAGTAATAATTTATAATTTTCACTACCACCTTTATATGCTTTTAGTGAAAGCGGAAAGTGGAAGCAAGGATTTTGGACTTTAGGAGGTAAATGATAGTAGAAGAGCAAGGCAAGGCAAGGAAGGATCAGATAAGGGATTTAGAACAGACACATTGTGTCAAATTAATGACATGCCTACACCTATTTCCAACAGCAAATGGATGGTTAAGACAAAATCCAAAAACCCAAATCAGACAGAGCAGGTACAGAGTGATGCCATCCAATCTCTGAGAGACAGAGATTTCCAAATATAAGGGTTGAATTCAGA
>JAVHNF010036513.1:0-11010 GCA_034783455.1 Micropsitta finschii
GTAATGGCAATAGCCTGGATTGATTCAAAGAGTATGGGTGAGACAGGTTCTCATTCACTGCACTCGTGATGCCATCTACATCCTGCAGGCAAAGCTGCTTTATAAGAAGTCAGCTTCAGATGATGTTTCATAGCCAGAAATTCAGTCCTAACATGTACTTTTCTCCTATTCTGTTGCACTTGACAATGGGTGGCTTTCACTGAACATGGAGTTTTCTGCTGTTGACTTTGTTTGTGGATTTCTGTGGACTGGGATGTATAATTTGGTCTTTCATTCCGATAAAATGCACTGATTAGACTCATATAGTCCTGCTGCTCTGAAGAACACGTTAGCTATCTAATACATTTGAGTCCTGTGGGTTTGCAACTGCTGCAAGTTAACATGCATTTTTTTGAAAGATTTTATAAACTCCCCTTTCTCCTGGGGAGCCTAGCCTTAGCTGTTCAGAGGAAAAAATTACTTTATCCCAGGGTTTTAAGAGCTTGTCCTATATTATATACAGATGATGAGAATAATATTTGTGGAAAGAACTGAGGCTCAGGGCATAGTATCTATGATAAGATTGTCTGTCCTTTTCAGAGCAGAGGTCACCTTTTAGCCTTCCTTCTCTGTGAGACCAACCCTTGCCTCCCTGGGAAAATTTGAGAAAGCAAACGGTGTGTGTGATTGTGCTTCAGCATGCCTTGAAGCTCTGCAAACCAGCCTCTGTCAAATTATGGATGTATTTGACTTTCAAATTCGAAAATCCGTTATGAAAACCCCCTGTTTCCATCAAAATGTCACTAGTGAAAATGAAGTCTGGCCTGCTGCATTCTTTGTTACAAATTCCTTCTTTTCTGGCTAAACTGTGGATTTTTTTTCTGTGTCAGAGAGAACTTTCTCCTTTCAAATCCTTGCTGTGCCTATGAAAACAGTGAAGCAAGCTTGCTTTCTGATCTTTCTTGAACTGTTGTCCTTCCTCGTGTGGAATATTCCTGGTAGGTTAGGAGTAGGGAAAGATGACTATCAAAGGGAGGTGGTGTGGAGGTTTCTCTATGGCCTTCTGGATACTCAGCTGAGGAAGATTGCTTTTGGTAGCATCTTAAGAGCTTAGCCTAAAAACCTCCAGAGAGAAATACAATAATCTAAGATTAAGACTGAAAATTTATGTTGGTCTATGGAACACAAATGGCTTTACCTCAATCCTGGGATTATCAAAATAAATGTGTATGAGAACAACACAACTCCAAGTTTAAGTAACAGGAAGCTCCAAAGAAGTTTTCGTGGGTTTTCAGCTAAAGGGTGTTAATTCTTCAGAAGCATTTCTATCAATGTCGCCAAGTATTTTCCAGCAAAACCTCTGATTGCTTCATTATTTCTCCCTGTTGTTACTCTGCAATGCCTAGAGGTTGTGTTCCCATGTAAGAACGTACTTCCAAGAGTGAAGTAACAGAGGGCTATGCATATGCTCTAGCAAGCAAGTAGGCTGATGAAGAAGAGAAGGAGCCAGGCAATGAGATGCCTTGGATGTGCAGCGAGTGGAAACCAAAGAGGAGCCGTCAGCAAGTACCAGTTGCAATGTAGTGTCTCCCGGGCAGCAGCTGTTTGGCTCAGCCAGATGCAAACAGTGATTAGGACAGACCTGAACAAGAATGCAAAAAAAAAAAGAATGTAAAAAAAACCCCAAAATGCGTTTCTGAGAAGGGAGGTAATGCCTGCACATCAAGTGAGGTTTTGTTTCCTTTGGAAATGTCTTGTCTGTTCCTAGCTCTCCAAGACATTTTGGAAGCAAAGTCTTAGTCATTCTGATTTTTATCTCTTTGGATCCCTTTAAACCCCACTGTCCTCCAAATAAAATTGAGAATGAGTATGGTGTTGAGGACAGATGTATGAGCAGACAGAAAAGTTCTTTGAATATGTCTGGCATGGAGCAAAATACACTCTTGGGATTTGTGAGTATAGTCTTGATTTGTTTGTCTTCTATATGGTTGCTGGAACTTCATGAATCATATTAATGCTGTCACTAAACTTCTTTCAGCCTTATATGTCCCAGGCCTAACTAATACTTTGTTATTTTTAAACTAGTATTTGGAAGGACAACATACACTGTAGATAATTATAGTGAAAATAAAACATACTGCAAAAAATGTCTCCAGAACACAAACTGGTTGCAGACAGACGTGACCAGTAATAGTATACATGTATTTAAAATATGCTGCATGCTTGACAGACAAAGAGTTGTGGGCAAGAAATAGAGAAAGATTGTTGGTTTTGGAAAGCCTCTGTAAAGAGCCACTGCATATGAAATTGGTGTGGACATAGGCTAGAGAAGTATAATTGGGAAGTGTGGGAGGAAGATGTGATTATAAAATGGGATTGTCTCAGCAAGGAAATGACAGCGGTATCTCACTTATTAAGAACAGAGAACAAACAACTGCTGACATTAAAGTGAGCAGGAACACAAGTTTATCCACAAACAAGTAATGTGCATTCAATTAGAGCAGACAGTGGAAATGCAGCTCTGAAGCAGTGCCTTCAGGAAATAACACAAGCTTAATAATGCATTAATAATACTTTAATAATGCTAGGTAATAATGCATTTTCCTTTAGTGATAGCTTGGTATTCATTGAAGAAAATTTGGCTTTAATTATTCTGAACATTTCCCAGAAGTGAATGATGGGCTCTTGCTTTATGATCTGTAGCAGTATTTAATTATGGAATCGATGTTGACCAAGCCCTAACTGTATAAAGACAAAATGACGCCTTCAGCTCTGGAGCTGCAGTAGCCACTATGGCATTGACTTGTGTTTGGTTAGGAATGAGCTTCTGAATGGAAAAATGACCTTCATGATAGTTTCTTTGCCTTGAATTAGGTATACACAGAGTGCACTTTGAAATACCCACACTTATTTTCTTAGTTGCACTTCAAACCTTCACAGCTTCAGACTATATTTTCAGACTAAATTTCCAGATTTTATTTCTGACAACCCTAGACAGAATCTTTAGAAAAGTATAATTTGCAGAATTGAGATGTTCTTGGTTTCATTAGGTAGTGTTTGTGACCACAATAGAAATTGTACCTCTTAGCGAATGTTAATTATGATAATATTACATTCGAGAGCATTATTTAAAATCTTAGGCATGCTTTTAGAGTTAATTCTGGTCAGAGAAGGTTATTTGCTTCCAGTTTGAATTAGTTCTTTTGCCAGATTTTTAGCTGGACAGCACACAAAGCTTGTTTTATGAAGTAAGAGCCCAGGTGCTATTACGAGTGTGTGCTGATCATCATCACCTCCCACTGGACCAAACAGAACACTTGTGGCTTCCAAGTTTTATTTTTAAATCACACTCCTAGGACAAGAAGTGTGATAAAATTAACTGTGCATTTTTATCTGTTGAACTTTAGGATTTGAAACTTGTAACTGACTTTAAAACTGAGAGTAGAACATAAAACTTGTTTTCTGCCTCTGGGACTCATAGTTGCTTGTGGCCTATTTACTGGGATGCAGTAGGTGCAGAAATTCACTTGCTCCTTATGGAGGGCTAAGAAATGTTAGGAGACTTTCTGGCACCTAAATCTGCTCTCTATGAATCTTAGAAAGCAGTAGGGCTTTTTCCCCAGAATGCAGTCTTTTTTTCTTCACTGTGCTTTATCACAGTATCAGGATGGGTCTGCTGCAGAAGTGTATGCACTGTGTAACTGTGGTTAAATGCTCTTTCAGAGATTCCTATATAGGTGTGTTCTGCCTGTGTCTATAGCAGCTTCTCACAGCTTAATTCTTTTACAATGTATTTCCATATCAGCTCCCAGTAGGGTGGACTTTTGTTTCTGATAGTTGAAGCAGAGAGATGGGTCTAAGAATGAGATAATTTTGCTTCATGCCTAGTATAGCTTGCTCCTCACCATGTAGTTGGATAAACTGGAGTTTTGCCAGCATAGCTGACAGAAATTGCCTGTCTTTGGGTCATTGATTAAGAATTTGGACTATCTCGGGCTAAGCTGAGAGATCTTTCATGCTGGAAACCACAGGTCAGGAAATCCTCTTTATGTTTTGATTGCAAATGTTTAAATGTGCCTGTGAATCATGCTGGCACTAGCAAATACTTCTGATTAGGAGATGACAAAGCTATGTGGGAGGGGCATGTGAACAACTCAACAGCATGGTGCACCCTGAAAGTACTAGGTAGAAACGGCCTATCTGTTAAATTCCATATGGCCACTGCACTTGGAGGTCGGTTAACAAAGCTCCACTAAGCATTGCATTGCATAAGTGATTATTATCATTCTTTGGTGTTGAGACCATCCAAAATGAATTTTGAAGTGTCAGCTATCTCAAAGAGATGTCATACGCAATATGAGGAAAGCAGTCTTAAGCTGTGCTCAGACTTAGAGCTCTCTCTGTAAGTAAGGCACACGGGCCTTATTCTCTTGATCTTAGTCCAGTCAGGCTCCTGTGCATTAAACAGTATTCTCCCCTGAGACTCTAGAAGTGGACATTCTCAAGCTGTTCTTCAATGATTGGTTCCTTCTCTGAAGCTTTGGCCAGTGTGGGGGTTCCTGGATTGAGTCACTTGTTAGCATCTGGGAGGCTCTTGTTTAATCTCCTTTCCAGGAAACCAGCATGCAGCTTTCCTCCTTTCTATGAACAGTCCTGGGTGCTTCAACCTGGAGTTTTTCATCAAGATCAGGAACTCAGTAGGTAGTAACGGGGCAGGTGACTACTGGAAAACAAGGCTGAAAAGGAACTGTTGTGTTACCTTAGGTAGTCTGGAGCCAGCATCTCCAGAAGGATATCTCTTTGGCATCAGGGAAGGACACTGGGTTTCTCTTTGCTTTTGCTAAATCATCTGTTTGGAATTTGCTTACCAGCTGTAAGTTTCTGGCAGGCAACGAAGGTGCAAGAAGTTTCCTAAATTCTCAAGGTCAGTTTCCTAAGCACCCACATGGAAAAATGTGGGCAAAAATAAAACAGGGCATAAGCATTTGGAGAAAAAGGACAGATGCAGCAGTTTTCTTGACATAAATTTTTACAAAAGCACTTAATTGTGGCTCTAGGAAAATAAAGAGAAATTGTAAAGAACTACATTTACACAAGCAGAAGGGAACTCTGCTCTAGGTTCAGGCTAAACACAGAGGTGATACTATAAATGTTAAAAAAGGAGGTTTAAGACAGCTGGGTAAACTGTTGCAGTGTCATGGCATGGTATTTCCATTTCAGTGTAGAGTTGATTAGTATAAGCTTTGTATGGCAGTCCAGGATGAGAATTTTACCCACAGCATGTGACTTGTCAAAAGGATATAACAAAAGCATGTAAAAAGTGTGTATGTACTTCAGTCTCATTATCTAGTATCATGTGTATCAGTAAACAGGAGAGTATGGCTGCAGACCTTGTCAGGGAGAACAGCCTGGTGTCCTGTATGTTCATGAATAATAAGTTTTCAGTTCTCTACAGCACTTCTGTCCCTCCTCTGTTTTCCTGGCAGTTATAACCATCACTGCCCATTATCTTCCTGCAGATTATTCCTGCAGACCTCTTCACATGGATCAAATTGTATTCGACTGTATAAATCTCTCCAAATCTTAATAATTGATTGCAGAATTTACCTGTTTGGTTATAGAAGTCACTTCCAGAAATTTAATCCTCATAGAAAATAGATGCTGAAGAACAAGACTGGTCTGTATTAAAAGAAGGAAAATAAACCCGGAAACCTGTATCTCAGTTATGGCACCTTTTATCTAATTCTGTTACAAATCACCTTTATCTGCTTGCAGTATTTTTTCTGTTTGAAAACATCCTGACAAAGCCTTGATACAGCTGCTTTGGCTTGCCTGAAATTACAGTATTGAATCTGACCCATCAAACAATGTGCTGTCATGCTCTTTGTGTGCTTTTCCCTCCCAGTAATGGCATGTGCAGTTGTTACAGGGCTGTGTGCACTTTTTGTATGCTTAGAAGCAGATTTCTGTGTGATCAGAGGGGGAGAGGAAAATGATCTACAGCTTGGGGACTGCCTGGAGTTCATGTTGCTTTGTGAAGGTCAGGGGTTGCTTCTACAGAGCTAGGAGATGTTCAGAGAGCAAGAGGCAATGGAAATGAAAGGGAGCGCATCCACCAGGATAAAGTAGCCTCAGGCTCATGCTCTTCTGCATACCTTGCATTGTAGGCCTATTCAGATATTTGCATTGGTGATTTTGGGTAATAGAAAAAATAGAGAATATAGCTATTAAATTGGTTGATGACAAACTGAGTGGCTCTCCCGCTGTGTTGGAGGAGAGGATTAGGAATTAGGGCCATCAGGGTGCTCAGTACCTCTCGTGTTTTGTGGAAGTTGTAGTGAGTCCAAGATGTTTAATCTTCTTGCACGGAATTAAAACCACTACAGTAGTAAGAAAAAGAGCAGAGGGTTCATATGGGAGTATAGTTCAAATGATTAAAAAAGTGTTCATGCAAGTGATGCTGTCCATATAGTGAAATCAATTGTTTTGGCATAGTATTTGTAGCCTCAGTATCTAAGAGTACACTGTTGTACTTACTTATCTAAAAACCTTCATGCATCATTCTTCACATCTTTATTCTATGATTAGAATTCCAAAGGAGCCTTTCTTTGACCTGAAAGTCCTCTGTATTTTGAAATAGTTAGAAAACCTGGAAACTCCAGTGGCTTGGTGAAATGTTGTCACTGGGGCATTTCATTTTTTAAACCCACATATATGTAAACCCAGCTTCTGTGGCTCTCTGATACAGTTTTATCATACTTTGCAGAATATTGGGAGAAAATGTTGAAATTAGCTTGAATTTTCTTTCACAAACAAAATATACTTAATTAGAATACTTGAAGGCAAAAGCATTAATCGTAGTTCTAGATGTTTAAGTTAGCAGCACATGTCAAGTGAGATGTGCATAGATAAAAGTCACAGAACTGCACCCATTCATTTCTTTTTGATATCACTGGCACCATCTCCCTGTACACCAGAGTTTCTAAATAATCATTAATTAAAAAGATTTTGTAAAAATCCACCACTACGGAGTTTGGCTCCATTGTCTCTGCAACTACCTTCAAGTAGCTGCAGGTTGCTGCTAGATTGGCTGCTTTGTCTCCTATTCAGCAGACTGAACCAGCCTAGCTCCCTTCATCTCTCTTCACAGACCACATGCCTCAGGCCCTGACCTGATCTTGGTAGCCTCTGCTAGCCCTGCTCCAGTTTCCTCGCATCTGTCTTTGCTTCAGAGAAGGGGACCCCAAACTTTACATGGTATTCCAGCTATAGTTTCACAGTGTCGAGCAGAAGGTCACAAAACTTTCCACAGTGCCCTGGCCATACTCCCTGTATTTGACTTAGGTTTGCTTGATTTACTGTGTTCCTCTAATACTTCTGTTTTTCTTCTGTAACTTCTTTGCGTCTGGGTTTATTTCTTAAATTGTTTTACAGACTGCTGTTGCTGCTTTATGGACTACCAGGCACCACAAATTCTCAAGCACCACACAAGGCTCCTTCTTCAATTAATGAGGCAGAAAAGCTCCTTTAAATTTTTCCCACCTATCTCAGAACACTTACTATTGCATGGGATGAATTTCCCTCAGGAGGTGCCTCTCTCCTTCTGTAGATATTAAAGGAAGCCTAGTCAGCTCATCAGACTTCTAAAGCTGGAAAAAATTAATCTCACCCTAAGTGGGGAGATGAAAGTCTTCTATTTGCTCCAGCCAGTATGTTTTAAATGTGGTTTGAAGTTGGCAAGTATTGATAGAAGAAAACATATTGCTCTCCAGGAAGAAAGACAGGCCCAGCCTGAAAGCTATAGCCTGATCTGTCTTTTGAATAGCGTGCAAGCAAGCATCTTTCTTCTACATTTTTATCTTCCTGAGGCTGACCTTACACTCTTTTTAATCTAATCTGGTGCCTGTGATCTTCCTAATTCAATTGTTATGACAGGCAGACAGTTACTTTCATACACAGATGGACAAGGAGTGTGATGTTTTTACACCAGTTTATACTCCTGTGTTTATCCTTTATCAGTCAGGCTTCAGACAAGTATCCAAGTAAACTGTTGTCACAAGAGAAAGCTTTCTTCTAGAGAAACTGCTGGTTTGGTCATGAAAAGTGCACAGTGCCTTGCCTCCATCACAGTGCTGTAAGTTTTCATGGCTTAAATGAATTCCCAGAGCACTGCAGTAACAAAAAAAATAAATAATGCTGTGCTCTTAACACTGTTCAAAATTGGATGATTTCTTCTCTTCCCTAGATACACATGAGCAGTTTCCAGGATTTTTTAGGATAAAAACCAGTGAGTAATTAAACAGTTTACCACCACCAAAAAGGAGAGTTGCTGTTACCAGTGTCAGTTCCGTGGCTGTGCCTCTTCGTCAGATCTGTCCTTCAGCAATTTATCATGTTGGCAGAAAAACAGCTGATAGTTCAGGGAACTCGCAGGAGAGTCTGGCAGTTGCCAGAGGCTGGCACAGAAGGTGCGAGGGCTGTGGGGAGGAGGAGGAACCCTTTGGTTCTGCTGGCTGTGCTCAGCCACCTGTAGGATATACCCGGCCATTCTGAAGTGCACTTCTGTATGGTAGGTTAGCGGAGATTAAGGAAGAATTCTCAATGCCAGGCATCCAGGATCCTTTTTACCACCAAGTGTGACTTAATCATGTAACTTATTTATGTCTTTTAAAACCATTTTCCATCAGGTTGTTTCCTTATTTTGGTTTGAGGTTTTCTTTTTTGGGGAGGGAAAAAGCCATTAAAATTTACAGATTTTTTTTCCCATAAAAAATGAAGTCTGTTTCTATAACTGATTTTCATCTTCTTCAGCAACACTAGAAATTCAAATAGGGCAGACATTTGGCAGTAAAACTGGACTCAGAACTGAGATTTGGAAGTGAAACTTAGCTACAAATGTGAAGAGAAGGAAGCTCATCAGGTTGGGGTAAATATGAGTTATGCGAACCAACGGGCAAATAAAACGAAAGGAAACTTCATCTTCACTCTATCTTGTTTCAGCTAAGATTATTAATAACAGAGGTAACAGTTTCTTTATTATATTGAATATCTCTTTAATTAGAAGAAACTATGAATAGCTGATGAAATCCTCAGCCATACAGATGTCCTGGGATCTGCAGAATGAGAAACATCTTTCCAACAGGCATCTGTAATGCAGTGCACATTTCACAGATTAAAATGCTGCCGTCAAATTTGGATTCAGCACACTACATGTTGATATTAAAACTGTGTTGTCTCTGAAGTGATTTTGGGAAAAACAAAAGGCAGTTTGGATTTGGAGCACCAGCCCTGGCCCAAGTGTGCCAGACCACCGTCCAGCCATTGGCAGCCTGAGAACTTTGCCTGTCCCTGCTGCCAAGATGTAGAGACACCCACCCAAGTCTGAGCTCAAGTCATTACAGAGCTCTGGGTAAATCTCAGGGATTCAAGCGAAAAGACAGTCTTGCTGCTGACTGAGAAGAGCGTTTGTTTCCTTGTTATCTGATTGTGTTTCTTTCTGTATCTCTCATGTTGCTTTAGTGTTGTGGTTTTGACAGTGGCATTTGCATTGTGGGAAGTTATATAAAGGCGTGCTTTTATTCAACTTTGGCAGAATGTGGAAGGTGGGGGAAACCCTTTTCTGTAATGAAATCAGAGGAAGAGCACCTATTCAGGTTTCTTAGAGAGATGCTCCTAAAGCCACTTTACCCTTCAGTTACTGACATTGCAAACAAGATCTAGCAGTTTACTGAAGTACTGCCTGTATTTATAAAACACCTTTCTGTGGGTGACCTAAAACATCATTTCTTGCCACTGTTGAGAGGTGATGCATCCGTTTCAGTGAAGTTGAATTGCCATCGGAGAGGTTAAGAGGTATATTCAGATGCATTGAGTGTATAAGGCTAAAGGATGGAGGACAGGAAAGAACAGCGGAAAAAGGTGCTTGTTGATCATAATATTCCTCATTCAGTTTCTGTTGTGTGTGCTCTTTTGGGGCAATCTCCAGCTGGGCAGTAGTTCTGGGAATTCAAAATTTGTCTTATGTAGAAGACCTGAGGTCTTGCAAGCAAATATAGAAACTCTGGGCTAACGTTTTGTCAGAGAAGCAAAGAATCTGGATTATATCCTTTTTGGTTTTACTGGACCTTATTCACAAGCCCTACCTAAATTACATGTTTTTGCAATTACAGATTGCAGTTGCAAAACTAATAGCCTGCAGATGCTATGCAAAAGCAGAGCCCTGCTGCAGTGAATTGGAGAAGGAGGGGAATTTCTTTTTATGGGTAGTAGTAATAAAACAATTAATTCCTTTTGGGTCTTAAAACTTTGTAAAATCTACAAGGATAATTGACAGACTCTACTGGGAGTTACAGGTGAGCTGCATTTCTGTGCTTACACAGCCCGTGGGAAGGACGGAAAATGTCAGAGAAACCCTATTCTCAAATAACTTGGAGCAAACATGTCCCAGTTTTATGATGCTCATTTGATTGGGAGAACCTTTAGAAGAAAATCTGATTCTTATCAAGCATTATAGGAAGAACTTTTCCACCAGTACAAGCTGGGAAGTTTTGTTGTCTTCACCAAAGCCCAGAACTGAATCATTCTGGTAGACAAACCTTTTCATGTAGACAAACCTTTTCTAGTTTATCTTGAAATTCAGCTGATTTCCACAAATAACACATGCGCAAATTATGAAAGCATTTTCAAGTCCTTAAAATCCTTCTTATATGATTCTAACCAAAACTGTTTATCTAAACATACAATTCTGTTCTTCACATCCTCTTACTTTGCCTTTAGGAATTTTTTTTTTTATCTGCTGCCAAACCAAAATTACATCATAGCAAATGCATGCATTGTTCTTTACTTTCGGGCCTTGCAAAGCAGTTCTGCAGGCAAGTTTAATTGGCTGGATTTCTGTCCAGTCTCTGGCCTGTGCCCTCCTTGTTCATATGTCCTTTCTTTCTCTTTCCTATACAGAGCTAAAAAGACAAAATTAGAAGGAAGAGTACGTTTATGATAGAAATAAAGTCCAAATGGGGTGCCTTCGCATCA
>JAVHNF010036515.1:0-14126 GCA_034783455.1 Micropsitta finschii
GTCCCTGCCCGTGGCAGGGGTTGGAGCTGGAGGAGCTTTGAGGTCCCTTCCAACCCAAACCAGGCTGGGATTCTATGATTTCCCAGCAGGCTGCCATTGAAAAACCAAACCCAGACCCATAGTGTCCACACTGCAGTGCTGCCAGTGTAATAAAACATGAAGAGAAAAACCTATAATCCAAGTAATTTAGCAAAGGCAGCGAGGCTGCAGTGCACTGTCCATTCATAACAGCATGCCAAAGTATGCCATCTACTCAGGACAAGGTTATACTCAGCTGCCTCTAAGCACACTCTTCTACTTTTACCACCTCCCTTACAGACACAGAGAAGAAAGTTCCAAAAGCCTTGAAACCTCCTGTGGGAAACAGTGAATTTACTCTGGAGCAAGCCCGTCACTGTTTGCAAGCCAGGCCTTGCAGTTCATCAGATTTCCAGTCCTACAATGTACCTTTTAGACCGACAATAAAAATCAATCAATGCTTTCTCACTACGGCTGCAAGGGCTGCTCATCCTCACCCGGCAGCAGAACGATGGAGACAGAGAACAGAATGGAGGGATACTTCTCTCCGGGAGCTTCTTGTCACTTCTCTTCCCCTTCCCCTCAATTTTGTGTGTGTTGCAGAACGCATCAGACTAAAAATAAAGGCTTGGGATGCTTTGCACGAGGACTTGAAATCAGATCCCGCAGGCTGCACTTGTGAGTTTTATCACAGGACTGAGAGACTCCTCGTGGCTGGTGGGATCAGGGCACAACAGCAGGACCTGCTGCCTAATACTGAAACTCAGGGGTATTTATAGCCACCTGCACCCTTCGCTGTGTCACTGCTCTGTGTTATCAGCCACGGTTCTGAATCACTTTGTACTGCACTTCCTGATCTAAGTGAAACATGCAGAGCTTGTCTAAATACCGGAAAGCTGGAGAGGCGAACAACATGGAATGGAACGGAATAGAATGGATCAGAATGGAACAGAACGGGATCGAGCAGAATAGAATAAAATAGAATAATTAGAAATAGAATAATTAGACATTTCATTAGAAAGTGGATTAGAATCTGAATTAGAAATGTGATTAGAATACACCATTTCAGTTGGAAGGAGGCTACAATGATCACCTAGTCCCACTGCCTGACCTCTATAGGGCTGACCAAAAGTTCAAGCATTATTAAGGGCATTAACCAAAGGCCCCTTAAACACTTAACAAGCTTAGGGCATCGACCACCTCCCTGTAAGCCTCTGTCAGCGTTTGACCACCCTCTCAGGAAAGAAATGCTTCCTAATGGCCAGTCTAAACCATTCCCACATGGACCTTTACTGGATCCCAGGGAGAAGAGCATCTCCTTGGCCACATCCCCTCCTCAGGAAGCTGCAGAGAGCCACGAGGTTATCTCTCCCTTTTGTCCTAACTGTGCAAACACGAGGCCTCAGAGGCCATGCCTTCCATTGATTCTAAGATGGTCAGGTCCTGAGGCAGGCTGTTATGATGGTAGGAGGAGCAGAGAAGCACCACTGAAGTGGTTCTCCCATAAACATGGTGAACATGTCTGAATCACTGCAAGCTCGCAGCTCTCATTAGCTTCTTGATTGAGCTGGACCTATTAGAGGGACAGCAAGCCTGCTCATCATGCTAATGCCAGGGTGTTTCCAGAATCCCTGGAGCAACCCAGCAGAGCTGGGAAGGGCTCACAGCACTTCAGAGCCCATCCAAAAACAGGCCAAAGGAACCAAAGGCTCTTTTCCTTTCCTTACATCTTCCAAGGCAGCCGCTGATGGGAAGCTCCCATGGAGCTGCTGTGAACCTGCTCTCCCCGCAGGAAGAAGTTTGCCAAAACAGGCATTATTCAAGGAAATTAAGCATTCCAGGTTAACTGAGTCACGAGGATCAGCAACAAGGAATAGGAGGGCCATTAATCTAAGTATGTGGCACAGGCTGCTTAACCCCAAGACATGGGAGCTATGGCATGCTGCTGAGCCAGCGCGTGGAATGGGGACCCCACACGCTTTGTCCCTGTAATTAGTCCCTTGCTTGGGTTCATTTTGCTTTTTCCACGGTAATGACTCTCTTGTTGTGTGCATGTCAAACACTACTCTGCAGCAGCACGGCATATTTAAGCAGTGACACATGTCCAAGCTTAAGGAAAGCTTGCTGTTAATTAGAAACTTAATAAACTCCATTTATGATACATGCAGGCTGACAAGCCAGAAGGATGATGGCCACTTTTTACCCTGCAGTGAATGGCACATTGAATACCACACCTGGACACCATAAGAGCTTGCATCGTTCCATCTTTTCCCTCTTACTTGCTTTGAGGGCTGAGGATAATGCATGGCACTACCCTGAAGATCCCCTGCCTGACCCAAACAGGTCTTGCTCATCACAGACAAGAGCTAGAAAGGAGCCACATACCTGGGGACTGACGTTAGGTACGTGAGGACTTTAGATACGATCTCCTCGGGCACCTCGTTGAAGCGAGCGTTGTCAGGGAGGGTGATAATCCAAGCCTTGTCCTTCCCTCGGCCACCTGGAATAAGGACAACGATGCTTCCCTGGGTTGCTTTTGAGGAGGGCCAGCAGCAAAGCCCAGGAACACAGGTTAGGTCAGAAAACACACTGCCATCATCACAGAATCCTGCCTCTGATTTCAAGCACAACACACATGCACATGTGCTCAGATAAACTTCTTAGGTACCAGGTATTTTCCTTTATTCACTGAGCGTACTTCAGATGGGACAGCAAAAGAAGGCAGAAAGACAAGGACAAATCTGGAACCTACAGAAAACCATTTCAAAGCAAAGCCCTTGTTAATGTGTTGGGTGTTTGAAGGTAAGAGCATTCCACATGGCTTGAAACAGAAACCTAATATGCTCTTTCAAACTGCCTCAATGTTTTATTAACAACACTTCTAGTAGCACTGGAGGCTACCTGATGGATAATATCCCGGGTGGAGTATCATTTTGCCAAATAGCATGGAAGTTTGTCTGGGGTATTTAATTACCACAGAGAAGTTCGCTGTACTCACCAGAGAGAAAAGCAAACTCCTTCATCAAATCATCGCTGATGTCCTTTGCACAGATGGGTATTGTGGTTTCTGGAGGGGGGAAAGCAAAAGCAGCAGTCAGAAAGGAAGCCAAACTCCAGATGTTTATCAATGTGCTCACCCAAAGGAGGGACTTGAACCCAATGCAGCTTCCCTCAATTATACATGACATCTCATAACAAAGGACATAGGGATCTCCTAGAAACCACTGATTCTAATGACTCCAATAGGGCAAATGCCATAAATCAGCAGTATTCTAGCGAATGTACGAAGGGAGTTTGGGTGCTCAACAGGGTATATCCAATGTTAATTGTTATTTTTTGGAGTTACTAACTTTACTCCCTATTCTGCACACTCCCCCAGTGCTCCCTAACCTTGGTAGTGCAATGGGCTGAAGTTTCTGCTGGCATCAGCAGCATCCAAGGCTGCCACGCTGGGAACAAGGTTGGGTTTTCACACTGTTAAAGTCTTTAATTTTGAGCAAATGAGCTTCTGAACTCCTGGTTCCATCTGCACTGGAAAGGCTGTGCTGGCTTTGGGTTATTAGATTTCTTTCTAATGAAATAATGGGAGAGGCTGGTTTAGCACACTGACCATGTCAGCGGCAATGGAAGGTTACACATGGTTTTACCTGGGAGAAGGAAACACAAACCAGACTGAACACAAGGGATGCTTAGAGCTGGTCCACATTTACCTATAAATGGAATGATAGCTTAAAATGAAACAACCTTGTTCCTGCAAATAAAGGTTTCCAAGCACATCTATACAGATTAGAGTCATTGTGCTCTCCGATAATCACATTTTAAATACCGATTATTGCACAGAGTCGGTCCTAGGGAGTAATCTTCTGGCTGTTTCAAATGACACAGGCTGCATACTTCAGCACACTCCAGCGTAATCAGTATTTATTCTATTTCACTGTTTCCAAAGGCTTTCTGTTCACTTCAGCTTTATCTATGGCTTTTTTCAGGCCCTTGATGGGCTGCATGGACCAGCAGCACCCAGCGGTGCACGAGGTGATGGGGACCCTGCTCCCGCATCCCCACTTGCCATGGGCTCCTCTCTGCTCTTCCACACACACAGTTTTCCCTCTTATGGAAAAAACTGTGATTTCTGTTTGCTAAGGATCAATTGGCATCTACAGAAGCATTCTTCATTTTAACAGGCCACAGAACGGGTCTTGCTAAGAAAGAAGTTTGGCTCGCAAAGCTATTTCAAACATTCGCATTCAACTGCTTCACCTAACTTGAGGACAAGCTGCAGCGACAGATTTCTCCTCTACCAGTAGATTTCTTTCTTCAGGTCAATAGCTTCACACTGATAAAAATGCACATTTAATAACTTCAGGGGCTCCAACACACGAAGGAGATGATATTAAACAGGCTGGGCTTTGAAAATACAAGACCAAAGACATATTTGTCTTTGAACATACAAGAAAATACAAGAAAATACAAGAAAATACAAGACCACACATATTTGCCTTGGAACAGTGTGGGGTTGTTCAGTAGCCTGCCTGCCTTTGTAGCTGAGGTGAAGCCAGCTCACCTTCCCTACCCATGGCTTAGCCATGCACTAGAACAGCCCTGTGTGACTCAAGTGCTCACCAGTAAAAGCAATCACAGCTACAGGTGTGCAGGTAAATGAGGCTTTTGCTTCTGGTTCTGCAGTGATATGGGAGGGATGTGCTGGTGTATTGAGAGCTGTCAAGGAAACAGGCTGGGAAAGCATTAAAACAAGCTGGAGACAAGTACGATTGGGGAAAAAAGCATTTTCCCACAAATATTTTCAAGCCTTGCCTTATAGAAAGAATACAATCACAAAACCGCATCTTTTAACCCCAGAGTGCAGTGCTAATTCTCTCACAACTCACCTACAATTTATCATAGAGTCATAGAACGGTTTGGGTTGGAAGGGACCTTAAAGCTCATCCAGTCACAACCCCCTGCCACAGGCAGGGACACCTTCTACTAGAGCAGGATGCTCCAAGCTCCAACCTGCTTCCCAAGGGATAACATTTCTGGAAAAGGGCACTCAGCCCTTTCAGTAAACCAGCCCCTTCCGAGCAGTCCCAAAATAACTCATTTGAGGAAAAACGAGGTGGGAGTACTTCACTTCAGGCAGTGAAGACTCAGGGAGCATTTCCCTTACAAACCCTTCCCATCTCCTGTAGTGTAGGAGAATCCAACAAGCGACAGAGGAGCAGGATAACTGCCCTTTGGTAAGGTCAAGGCACAACAACAGGCTGATTGTGGTCCCGTTATAGGGCTGCTCCTTGGCCATCAAACCCAAGAGCTTGGGCAAACGTTAGGGAAAATCAAGTGCTGGCACCAGATTCACAAGCGTGTTGCTGTGCCTGAGGCACATCAGTGGGATGCTGCTATAAATCCTCTACAGAAGCATGGCCCTTGTCCTCAAATTTGAACCTCTGGAAAAAGAGCAGTGAAAAGCAGTAGGGCACAGATAAAAACAAGGCTTCGGTTGATGTGCATTAGGAAACTGGGGGGTTCTTATATGGAGAACTCTCTTGGGACAGTACGGAAAAGACCCCAGGGTACAGCCCACACTGGCTATGAACCGCATAGCCCGCATCTCACTTGGCACAAGGCAGAGGAAGTCCAGGTTTCATGCAGGTCCACTCACTCCTCTTCAAACAGGCTTTGTGATCATCAGCTACTATAGACTAGAGCTGTGCTGTTATAAAATCAAGCCTGAACCACCTTGTGTTACAGCATCCCAAACTGCGCTGCTAACCCCATACAGCTGGTATGACCTCAGGCTTTTGGGTCTTACTAAAACCAAGCAGCACCTCAATGATAAACTGTCAGAACAGCGTAGTAACATCTTCTGTATAGGTGCTAACCTGGGCGTTTACAAAACACTGCTGCAATTATTACATTCAGAGACTCCTCTATAGAGGAGATTGTTGCCATGACACAGAGTTTCGGAGGATGCGTAAAGCCAAGCAGGGAAAAGACAAAGGAGAAATACAGAGCTCCATATCCCATGGAGAAAAGCTAATGTGGCTCAGCAGGGAACCTGCTGACTCAGCCCTGTCCCCATCATTTGGCTTACACAGCCCACAACGTTTTGCTGGGTCCTCTCCATAGGACCATATCTCGAGACTGTTGCACAGATTGCAGCTGTGAGAATGATGCTCATTGTCAGCGATCCTCCCTTTTTGGGGGCTTCAAGCATGGAGGGACTTCCACAAAGGGTGGGGAGGGGACAGCTACAGTCTGAGCCCAAATCCCTCTCATAAACCTCAAATGAACACTGAAGATCTTTGCTCTTTGGTAACTGTTGTTTTCTTTCCCTTTCCAAACTTCACAGCCCCGCAGCATCTGCAGACAGCAGCTGTGTCACACAGCTGCCAAGCCGATGGAGAAGCCCTTTGCGCTTCACAACACTGCCCAAATATTGTTTGCAGCTATAAAAGCCATTTAGAGATGGCTTTGTTGTGAATGAAGAATAGCAGCTCCTCAGACGAGGGCTGCTGCTGTAGTCTAGGAAACAAAACTGAAGTAAATCAAACGAAAAGGGTAAAGGATCACATTGAGCTTCTCCGTCGGCTGCTTGTCCATTCAGACATCTACACCCAGCGAAGCAGCATTTATTTGGTGTCAAGGGAGCCTGCGAAGCAGCACAGTTATAACCTACTTCCACTTCTCACAGTGACTTCCTGGGCTAACCATCAGCCGGTGTCTGCCTTAGGCTGTCCTCCTGTTCCTTTGAGGCTAATGATGCCCATAACATGGACCGATGCAAACCAACAGCATTCACAGGAAGGTCGGGTATTTGGGGGGCCCCTGTGTGAGGCCAGCATCAGCATGACCCTCCCAGAACAGCCCACAGAGAACAAGCAAGGCCGGGCGTGAGGATTAAGCCATCCCCATCTCATCCGCTTTATGCAGGAATGGGAAAGGAAATCCCTTAGAAAGCGTGCCCCAGCCATGAACCCAATGCAATGCAGAGAGCAGCCCTTTCAGCTCCTCCTGCTGAAGCTGCTCCACTTGGCAAAATTAAACATTTATTGGGGCAAGGAATAGAAACGCAGCCTTGTCTGAGGAGGAAGCCAATGCAACACCCTGCAGTGTGCCCCCCTAACTCACTCTGCATTGCTATACCCACAGCGAGCACTCAGAGAGGCCCTGCAGCCCATCGCTGGGTGCGCTCAGTGTGGATAAGGGAAGAAGCAAAGGGGGACGTTCAGCGTGATGGTGTTTGTCTTCCCAAGTCACTGCTGTGTGTGCTGCTGTGGCTGAGCACCTGCCTGCCCGTGGGAGGTGATGAATGGATTCCTTGCTTTGCTCGCGTGCATCGCTTCTGCTTTACCTATTAAACTGTCTTCATCCAACCCATGAGTTTTCTCACTTCGACTCTTCCAGTTCTCTCCCCATCCCACCAGGAGGGCAGAAAGCATCTTTGTGAGGCTCAGCTGTGTGCTGGGGCTAAACCACAACCGTGTCCTAGGACAAACGGCTGAGCCTCACCCCTTCTTTCTCACTGAACAATTCCCGAAGCCTTTGGACTCAACCCAATCCACAAGGAACATCCCCATTCTCCCTATCAGAACACCATGTCCAGCAGGCAAGACAGAGGGAGTGATCAGAGCAGAAGCATGGGGTTGCACTGCCTGCAAAGTGCCACCCAGCAGTAACCAGCACGCTTGCAGGGGGTCCGTCACACAGCACGGAGACAAGTGGCCAAGTGCCTGTCCCTTGGGAAGGAGCAGGGCAGGGCACAGCAGGGAGCAGTGTTCAACCCGTATCTTCCCATGGATCACACCCCACCTGCATCATGGCCAAGCTTCCTGGATGAGTTCATACCCTGGAGTGGGATCCTCATTTCCTCATCACAGCATCCACCCTCCCACATCTCCGTACCTGCCCAAGGATAGGATAGGAAGCTGTGTACAGGCAGAGCAGTGCTTACACGGTGTCTGTGGGAAGCAGAGCCAGGAAGGGCCGAATCCTTAACAACAGAAATAACATTTTTATCTATAAGAGGAACAAATGTGTGCATGGAAGAGCAGAGAGAGCCCCTGGCCAGGCAGCGTGATGCTGATGGAGATCCCGTGCTGAGCTGCACGTTCATGACAAGCAGAGAATGGGACATTGTGCTCCCCAACAAGGCCTGCACTATGCACCGAAAGCTTATCCCCAGGACCTGGGCTGAGCAGAGAACTGACAGCCAAGTCCTGAGGCTGCTTCCTGGCTTCGACACTAAACTCTTTGGTAGCCAGGAGCAAACTGTGTCTCCTGCAGCTTCAGCTCCTCATTGGGAATGGGAACTGACACAAGTGCCAACAGGATACGGTGCTACCATAGGGCAATGAGCACGTCTGATGCCAAAGGGCAGAAAAGACCCCAGCAGCCCACATCCATCAGGCTGATGTGGTGTCCACAGGTTCAGCAAGAGCTAACATCAAAGGGAGGGTGTTAAAACCCCTGCTGACCCTAACATTGGATGGTGTAGGACCAACATGGACAGCTGGGAAGGAAAAGATCTCCACAAGCCACACTACTGGTTTCTAGATGCACCAAAGAACTGAAGTCCACCAGCACAGAGTTGGTGGCTTCCTCCCCATGGATCTGAGGCCAAGGGATCATTCTTCCCTACAGGTGAATTTTCAGAGCACTCTGGCTAACAGGGACCAAGGTCCCATAACAAGGACTCCTAAAGATTCATAGGGCAGGAAAGCAAAGGGGCCCAACAGTAAGAGACATTTCTACTCAGCTCCATCGCAGTCATCCAGGGCTGCAGAGCACTCAACAGACCAATGCTGCAATTGCACCTTTATAGTGGAGGTAACAGCTTGGCCACAGATACAGACCTGTGGAGACCTTTTCCCCATGTGAGCAACAAAGCACATCCTGCATCCATCAAATTCCCTCCTTTCCACACCCAAAAAGTTTGGCTGCTGAAGAAACCTACGGACTTGGTTGTTCAAAGTGCAAAACCTGCTGAGGTCCTCTTCTGCATTTGCAGTTCATCCCAGGTACACTGCAGAAGCTATCTGTGTAACCATCAGTCATCTCTAAGAGCAGTGCTGAGCTGCACACACCTTCGTATGCATCAAAACCACCTTCAGCTGCCCTGACACACAGACACTCACTGGGGGTACCTGCTGCAAAGGCACTGATGCTGTCCATGGACCAAACTCACCTTTAGCCATCTCAGTGCAAGAACAACACTGCAGAGTGTGTAATTCCAGGTGGGGCAGCCATTCCCTGTGCCAAGCGAGCAACACAAAAGAGCCATTAAAATATTTATGGCAGAAAGCTTCAATACCCTCGGCTGCTGCAAGCCCTTTGTGTCCCCTGCCTGTGGGGACAGCTTGTACCTTGCTGTGACTAGAGACTGCATGGGAGCATCTGCATCCCCTGAACCCGGGGCACCAGCTCATAACTACAGCCAGTCAAAGCCAGGTTTCATGTGGAGGAAAGATCAGTAATTAGATTAGGTCTATAACGCCTATATTTCTGGAAGACATGATGTATTGATCCTGAGGAAGATGCTGGGGCTTCTCAGCCAGTTCTGTCAATAGCCTGATGGCAAACCTCCCTGTACACACTGAACAGAGGCGCTTGCAAACCCCACTTGTACAGGGTGGCTGAGCTGCCACCTCCATCAGCAAAACCCAGGGGACAAGGGATGGCAGAGCTGAACCCCATCCCTGCCAGTGCTCAAGGCCTGGATGGATGGGGCTTGGAGCAAGCTGCTCCAGTGGAAGGTGTCCCTGCCAGTGGCAGGGGGTTGGAACTGAATGAGCTTTGAGGTCCCTTCAACACAAACCAATCTGGGATTCTATGAAGTTCCAGTTCAGCAAAGCAAAGGATGCTTTCATCAGAGACCTAAAGGGCAGCAGCCACCACACCACTGCTTCAAAGGGACCCAGCCCCAGCACACCCATGCCTTGTGCAAGATAGGCACTGGCCCCCCAATACAGCCACCACGCTCCATGGCTGCATTGGCACGAACACAGACCCCTCTTCCCCAAATCCCTGCCATTACCGTCCGTATGTGAGCACGCTGCAGTGAAAACCATGATGTAAACTTCACCAGGAGCATCACCTCATGTCACAGATGAGAAATCAAAGCACTTGCACCAGGCAGAAACACATTAAAACCACCCAGGGATCCAAAAAGGCTGTGGAAAGCCTCAAGAGGGTTAGTCCAGCACTAGGTGTGACGGGTTGGTCACCACGCCAGGCTCAAGGACTCCTTAAATTAACCTTTGTCAGCCTAGGGAGGATATTTTAAGGAAAGGCTCACTCTTTGCAAGCCCTTCCTTTTATCCCTCCCCAAGCAGCTACTCCAGCGCAGCGTAGGAGGCAGGATACGGCACCAGATGGTCCCTTCTGACCCAGGGGCTGTGCTTCTCCACCGAGGCCTTCTGGGGCTTGTCTGCAGCGGATGCTTCGGCACAGAGACATCTCCATCCCCCAAAGCTGGGAGTGTGCTCAGCTGAGAAACCATGCAGCAAAAAACCACCCTGAAATGAAGCTGCCGGAGGACTAGAATGACCTTTTCAAAAGGCTTTAGATTTATACGCACTGAGGAGAAGAGTACAGATGCAAAGGAAAATGATGTGAAAGAAAATATAAAGATAAGAAACAGGGAGAAAATGTTAACTCAGTGCAGAGCAGGCTTGTGGACCATCATGCAGGCAGCTGAATCATCACCTTACAATAGGAGCTGAGCAGCCATTGAAGAAGGATTGGGTGTACTGCATCCAGGCATGCGTAGAGTGACCCTGGATCAGGAGTGACCCTGGATCAGGAGTGACCCTGGATCAGGAGTGACCCTGGATCAGGCCCCAGAGCAGGAACTAGGGATGGTCGGGATGGATGGATGCTCCTGGGCATCCCTCCAGCAACCACCCATCAGGAACCACTGGCTGAGAGCAGGAGCACCCAAAGCACTGGTGTGGCACATCTGTGGTACCTTACTGATACACCAAACCAGCACAACCTCCTTCTGCTCACCATGGGGCAGCCAGCTCAAGATCCCACCTTTATGGGAATACCATCCACCAAGTCAGTTTTGGGAGCTGGAGTGAGCACAGAAGTGTCCCCAAGAGCCAGGGCTGAGCCATGCTGACAGCAAGGGATGCTCACGGGAGGTCGAAAGGTCCAGGGTGTCCCCGTGTGATGGAGACCACTGATGTTTCCTGGGGGGTGGAATCTCTTCCCATTTAGATTTGACAGCTGACAAACTGGAAGCTTCACTTGGAAAAGGCAAAGCAAAAATCAACTACACGGCAACAAGGCTTGTGTGCTCCGGAAGATCCACTAATGCACGGGAACAAGATACTGGATGCTCCCATGTTTCCATGCCCAGTCAGATAAACTATCGATCTTCTCACATCACCCCAAACCTAAGTGAAAAGTGGGAAAGATAAAAGCCAGTTCCACTATCCATGAATTTACATCGACTGCAAGAAACGCAATAGAAGTTTCTCAACACCCACCCGTGTGGATTCAAACGCAGTGTGGGAGCTGAGAAAATCCAGTTCCTTGTGTTTCTGCTGCTAAGGAGCCTCAATGTACTTTTAGTTGTCTCCTAGTCCCAATTTCAGTCCTTACGAGAGGCTCAGGTGCACACCAGCACCAGGGCACGTTTGCCATCTGTGCGCGTTTAGCATCTGACACCAGAACACACCTTCCTGGCCAATATCAGCAGCCTCCAAGCCACAGCCCATTCAGAACTAGAGACTTCCAAAGCCAAATAAAACCATCATAAAAGCATACACAACTCAAGCACTTTCCCATCATCATTCAATCCCATGCAAGAGGTGTTTTTTCCAGGCCAAATTCCAGCTTTGTGCACAAAGCAGCCCTTGGGAGACACAGCAGCAGTGAAGGACCCCATCACCTGCCTGGGAACAAGGAATTCAGTTCACTGAAGTCAACAGAACAATGGATTTGCTTTTATAGCTCATAGAGCCAGGAAACTGGAAGGTGCAGCCAGGTTCCCACAATGGCATCACCTGGAAACAAGGCTGCAAAGTGTTCAAGGCCAGGTTGGACACAGGGGCTTGGACTTCACAGACCAGCACATTGTCCTTAAGTGGATCATCAGATAACAGCTTTCACAGGAAACTCCAGCCTTGAGACTATGCAGGCATGGAGCTCCCAGTGCAAACACCACTGGCAAACAGAGAGCAGGTCCATGGCCCTCCCATTCTGCAAACTCTCAGGCAAGAGGGCTCAGGGCTGAGCAGCCCCAGTGACAATAACACCAATCTTCCCAATACACAGCCCCAGAGCCATCCATCCTTCTTCCCCCATCTCAGCACCAAAGAGCAAGCACCAAAAGTATAGGGGGAGCATCTGAAAAGGAAGGGTCAAGACACCTTGCAGGCTGCTCAGCCTCACCAAGAAGACGACTAACTGGGATGGGGTAGAAACCACAAGAGCAGAGCCCACTCCAGGGCACCAGATCCTCCTTAATACTGGGAAACAGCAAAAGAGGAACAACTTCGTTTGCTCTTGCCCTGCCAAAACCAACACATTTTGGTCAAAAGCAAATTCAATACAAAATGCAGGTCTTTGGGCTATCGCTTTGGGGTTAGAGAACAGAGGAACTGCAAAGTTGACTGAATCCCAAACTTATCATTACTGATGCCATCCTCCCAGTGCAGGAGCTCATGGCTGCTGATCATCCTTTCCACATGAGCCTTTCTCAGTTCCTTCTGACCCTCACAGACCTGTGCGTACAGTCCTGTTCTCCCTGCGGTCACATGAAAACACATTGTCAGCTTACATCCAACTTAACCAATCCTCAATCACTGACCAGTTCAAGCCAGATGCACACTTCAGCAAGCATGATTTGCTGTTTCCTACCATGCCAATGCTGACTGCCTGCAGGTAAGCAAGAGTCAGGCTTCCCAAGCCCTCCCTGGCAGAGCAATCCTCACGGAAGATGATGCTGGGGTTACAGACCAGAGTTTAAGGTTCCTTCCGACACAAACCAGCCTGTGATTCCAAGATTTCCCCAACACTTGTCTAGAGGATCTCCCATGCAGAGTTAGGATGTGCATCTCCAAGGCAAAACAAGATCAACCACAGATTCACAGCATCACTGGGCTCGGCTATATAAGTGTGTTCATCACAGCAGGCCAAGCAGTTGCTACTGGAAAGATTTTCTGTCAGAGCAGCTTCCCAAGAGGAACTCTGTGTCTGCAGCTGAAAACTTCCAGAGGAAAAGACCCATTTGCTCGTGCTTTTCAGATGAAAAACTTACTGAGCTGTTTGATTTTAAGTCAATTCAGTCTGAATATGTTGGGTTTGAATCAAAACCTTCCAACAATGCCATAAAACACTGATCTGCAGTTTCCTATCAGGGGGATATTTCCGGAGCAGGGAAGGGTGTGCAGGCAGCCCTGGACCACATTCACATCTCTGCACTGGCTCCCTGTGGGGCTGCTGATTCCCACCACAGCTGATGTTTTCTCTGACAAGTTTTACATATGTCATGACAGGAGGTGTCCATGTCCTGCAGGGAATGGAATTTGGGCAGGGGAGAAATAGAGCCCAACTCACACACTCCAAATTCTATAGGATGCAGACACATGGGTCCACACTGAACCAGCCCAGAGCTTCCACAGCCCCAATCTGTTCAACTGACTTTGAACTGTTTCATGTAGGTTTAAAACACTAAAACGCAACACGCTGGACCAGGTTTCCATGCACTGAGAGTACTTCTTCACGTACCAATGGGCAAGAAGAAAAATTAGACAAGCTTCCCGGTATACACAGCATTCCTCAGATCAAAAGGTACCACTTCCCCTCCCAGACCCTGGCTTGCTTATGTGCTGGGACTACTGCAGCTACCCCATGACCACACGAGGAGCAAAAGCCCCAGGAGCAGATAGCTCAGGGGAGAACCTTCCTCTCTGCATTCTTTCCAACACCAGCCTATATTTAGCCCTTCCAGGAGGCCACGTGTCCCACCAGGATCGGGGCCGCTCGTACTCAGGACCTCTGAGCACTGCAACTCACACCCTGGGGAGCTGTAAAACAAATCCCTCTCTGCTGTAACCCGCACTGGGCCATAAAGATTGCTGTAAATAACAGGATGCACAGGA
>JAVHNF010036517.1:0-12219 GCA_034783455.1 Micropsitta finschii
GCCCCATCCCTGGCAGTGTTCAAGGCCAGGTTGGACACAGGGGCTTGGAGCAACCTGCTCTAGTGGAAGGTGTCCCTCCCTGCCCATGGCAGGGGTTGGAACTGGATGAGCTTTAAGGTCCCTTCCAGCCAAACCCACTCTGGGATTCTGTGATTCATAATAAAAAGGATGAATGGTAAAACCAGTCAGGGGTTTGGTCAGGCCAGTGTCCCAGGTGATGCTGGGCATGCTCCCAGTGCTGAATGCTGTATTAACTTCCAGGCATCTGATGCTAAAGAGGCTTCAGTGGTTTGTCTCTTGCCTGTCCCTCCCCGCACCTTCCACCATCATATGGTGGTGCCACTGCTCTGGTTCCCTCCCCAGACCAGCACTGGGAGCTGTGAGGGTGCTGAGCCCTGGAGAAACTGTGACTCATTCATGTCAAATCATGCTGAGGTGGTCCAGTGTGTTAACCAGGATCTTACTGGGTTCAGAAATGTCTTTGTACTGTGCATGGCTCAAACCCTGGTCAGGACAAACTGCTATCATGGGTTTGGTATTGGGCTGTACCTGTTCAGGCTTTCTGGAGTCAGGAAACATTGCTAATGGCACATGTGTGAGCTGCTCGCCAGCTGATCTGAGCTAGAGAACATATTTACCCAGGTAGGAGCTGGATCCGAAGCGTTTTGGACTGTCTTGCCCTTGCAAAAGCTGCATAAATAAAGAAGGAAAAGCAGGAACTGAAAGCTGAAAATTCTCCTCCCCGGCAGCAGGGTTATGCCATCCTTGAGGAGCAGAAGTCCCCTTCCTCTAGGACTCTGATACAGGCTGAGCTTGCTGGCTGCGCTAGCACAGGGAGAAGTGTTAGTATTCATAACTTTTGAAGTATAATGTAGTGAAATTATCCTTTAATTCCATATGGTGTGGAAACTCAGGCGCCTCGAAACTATACCATAGATTTGCTGCTGCCAAATGGTATGGGGTTTTAAATTAAAATACATTAAAAAAAGAAAGAAAAAAAGAAGCTCAGAAGAGCCACATTAGAGTGGTTTTGACATGATATGTAAGCTCTGTGAAAACGGCTTTTGCTAAATTCTCACTAGGTTTATTTATTTTGCTTTCTGTTCTATCCTAACGAGGCACTTCTACTATGGAATTAGCTAAAGTGGCTTAGGGATCCCTTCAAGCAAACTGCAGTCCTGAGAGGATGATGCTCCCTGTAGTCTGGGGCTCAGCTGCCCTTTTATCCTGCCTCACACCTCTAAATGTGATCAGTTATCTCTGTCCTTTGTTCTTGTCCTTCCTGAGACAAAAGGCAAGAGCCATGTTGTTAGGGGTTATCCTTAGGAGTGTTTCATGGCTTAGGTACCTCTATCCTTTCATTTCACAGAGGTGTCTGACTGATGTAGTAGTTATAACACTATTCCTTTAGCTCTGTCCTACTCCTAAGCCTGTATATTTGGGTCTGCTTTCCCCTTTAACTTGGAATGGCAGAAGGAAGCACAGCAGAGCTGGACACAGCTGAATATTCAGTGTGCTTTTGCTGTCATGAAATAGGGCTGAGGATTTCCCTGGGGCAAAAATAATTCCATTAGATTTCAAGTCATCTAAAAAATCTCTCCATGCTTTGAAAGAAGAGTTACTGTTACTGCTACCCATTACAGAAGTTTTGTGTTGATGCTTTCACATCTATTTTGGTATATTCATAATCCTGGTAGTTCCTGGCCAGCTTCTTTGTGACCTTGAGGCCTGACTTAACCTTTCTCTCTTATTTTTCTTCCTGAAATGGTCACTCTTAGTGTTATCATATCTTGTGCCTCTCCTCCTTCCCTCTTTCAGTAACCTTCTCACTTTGTGTTCCTCATGGCAGTTCCCAGCTCTGCATCTATTCTGCATTACATTGTAGGGCAGCACAGTGACGTGCCTCGAGTTCTTCGGGTTTATGAGCAGCAAGTGTTCTTCTGCATCCCACAATGTGGTGAGTTACCTTGGCCAAGGGCTGAACTCCCATCCAGCAGCTCTCTCACGTTTCTCCACACTCAAGGAATGCTTGAGGCTGTGCACGTTCACTGAGAGTCAGCAACATTCTGCGTTTTTAGGGTTTTGTGCTAGGAAACATCTGTGTCTGCTCGTTGTGAGACCCTTTAGATGAATCCCTCCATGGATAAATTACTCCTACCGCACCGTGAAAGCGTGGAGTCAAATGAGCTCTTTGCAAACCTCTCTTTGTTCCTCCCTCAGTGTAAATTAGAAGCGTAATGGCTGTCTTGGTAAGAGAAGGTCCTTGGTGAGACACTTGAGTAGACACCATGAGAATTTCATGCTGGCTTTGGTCTCCCTGACACGAATGATACAGGAACAAGAGTCAGTGGTGTACTTTGAAGGGGAAGCTGGTTTTAGGGTTCCCATGTACCCCAGAGTAATGTCCAAATGTATGCGCTGTAACTAAAGATCCAGTCTTTCACTTGCAGACATTTTTAGCAGCACTGTTATTTCAACATCATTCTAATTTTAAGTGGTTGAATCTGTGTGAGTAGATCGAAGTGAACCATTTTCTATCCACATTAAGTGATCTCATGGGTATTTGTGTGTAACTTTAGGTTCTTAAAAGAAGACAATGGGCACGTTTCCATGCTTCATTTTTTAATTTAATACAGATTGATGGGGTTTGGACTCAGATGTAAACCCTCAACACTTTGGCATGTGGAGAAACTCAATTTGGAAAAAAACAAAGGAAAATATGGAAAGCTTATAAATCTAAACTTGGACTTAGTTCTGAGTTTGCTGTCTAGTCTGTGCAGTTCACTTTGTTCCTACGGAGTTTCAGGCTCAGATATCTTGGTCATATTCTCTTATTCCTTGTAAATTTTGTCTAGGAAAATGACACCTGCTGGGTTTTTCTTCTCCTCTCTGTGAATAGCTGGCATTTCCAATGTAGAATTAGTACCAAAATGAGCCATTGTGATGAGTTAGCAAATAACTGCTGCGTGAAAATTATGCACAAAATAAATTGATGTTCTAAAAATAAAATAAGAGACTGGAAACAATTCTTCAGGCCCTGGTTGGAAGAAGGTTTTCCACCATGGAGCAGATGTTGACAAAAGACTGAATCAGGGGAACTTGATCCATTTTCCTTTGGGTGGTTAAATTTTAAACCCAGGACCATAAAATTACAGTACACAGTGGTCCTAGATACGATCAGTGAGTTGTAGATGTAGGACTTCCTGAGTTCCTTAGTCTCCTCTCTGCCTCCAAAACCTGCTACCTATATCTATTAGATCTGACTGATAGAATGTTCCATTTGAGATAAAAATCTTTTTACTTGAGATTTTCTGGCTGAGCTGTGGAATATTCAGTTTATTTATTAAATTTTAAATGCTTGACAAATAGCTTCACTTCTTACATTACATTTTCCATGAGCTGAGAGCTCACCTGTGTCATTTTTTGCTGTTGTGCCTGTGCACTGAGACTCAGTTATGTGTCTGAGCCTTTAGCTTTATGTATATTTCCCTTTCTTTTGACTGATCGGGAGCAGCCAAAGCTGCCTTTACTTGAAAGGGGAATAAGGAATTAAAGGGAAGCAGCACACACATACCAGACTTGAAGATGTGATTTACTCTTACAGCAGTAGGGAGGAACTGATGATAACCATTAAGGTGAGAACGTTCGTGCACCCCATTAGTGAACCTGGGGGAGAGCAGCAGTGTGTGGGGGTGGGAATGTGTACTGGGAAAGCAGAGCAGAAATGCATGTCTTGTTTGTGTGCACCTATCAAAGAGAATGTATGTGAATTTTCGTGTGTGTATGTGCAGCATGTTATGGGAGAACTAAAAAAGAAATGAGGTAGAAGAAAAGGGGAAAGAAGTTGGTGAAGGGAGTTAATGGAGAAGAAAGTGTTTGTCTCTGGTCATGAAATGGTGATGAGTGGGATTATCTCTTCCTGTAGAGTCTGAATAGAAACAACTATGAGTGTATTAATAATTAGAACAAGTTAGGAGGAGTTTGTTGTTATTTGTTATATGAATATTGGTAAGTGTAGTAGGTGTCTCATAAAACACTTCACTAGGTACCTCACTGTTTTGCCTGCGTTTACATCTGCTGCCAGTATTTATGTATGTAATTTTAAATCTCAATTTCTTAAATTGACTTTTGCCAGTATTGGCCTCAAGAGTAGCCAGTATTTGCAGGAAGTTAGCTTAAACAGAACATCAACAAGGCTGAAACAGTGTTTTAATACATTCAAGCAAGATTTGTATGTGTATTAAACCAAATACATACATTTTTTCAGCATTGCTGTAGATGTAGTTAATATTTTCCTTTGCTGTACGTATGTATATGTGCTTGTGGATACGTGTGCAATGTGTGGATATGGTAAATGCTCATTATGATGCTGTTGTAAGCATGTTGACCAGCACAGTCCATGGTATAAGAGAAAGCCGATGTGTGCTCAGTTGTATTGAAAATCCAGTTTATAACTTTTTGGTATATTTTATTTTTTACAATGCCAGTAAAGTTGATTAAGGCTGGTTTGAAAGGCAATGCCAGTCTCATGCCTATTAGTTAGATCATGTTAGCTTATGAACACTGAGGTTAGTGAAGAATTTTTAATAGTACTGGGTGATTTAGGGGCTGGTGCAGCAAAAAGCCTCCCTGAGTGATGGCTGCTCCTTCCCCTGCCAGAGTTTCATTGATCTGAGATCTTTGGAACTCATGGTGTAATGAGGGAGGGATTGATTCTGTGTATGATGTGATGATAACTGTAAAATCTGCATCTATGGCATAAATAGCTCAAGAAGTCTAGAAGTTCCCAAAGTGAAGATCTTAAACTGTGATTTCCTTAGGATGTGAATGTTCTCTCCCTCTGGCTGCAGGCTCTCTGCTCCTGAACTTGCTTTGCTCTCTGCATTCATGGTCTCACCAAGATGCTGCCTTGACACCAAGGCTGTGCTATGCTAGTGCCAAAGCCCCATAAACACTGCTTTGTGCAGATGTGGGGTTGGGCTGCAGAAGAGCGGTAGATAAGGGGACTTAACCTGAACCAAACTAAACTCTTGCTGATTTTCTTCTTCTTTCCTGCAGCTCAAGCCAGGTCAGAACAGTTGCCGAGACAGTGACAGTGAAAGCGCCAGCGGGGAATCGAAAGGTTTCCATCGAAGCAGCTCTCGGGAAAGACTCAGTGATGTAAGTAAGACTCATACAGCCAAATACTGCTCAACCCCTGGTCTAGTGTTCTAAGGGGGCTAAGTTGTAACAGGATTTAATTGCTGGGATGGTTTGTTGCTAAAATCTCCTTTCATTTGGGGGGCTGGGAGAGGAAGAGGTAAGTTAGGTCTTCTACCCCAGTGGGGTAAACTTCTTAGAGTTTGGTACAATGTCCATCTGTGTGAAAACACTCATTCGTTTTGCAGTAGTTGAAGGCCATTTAATTAAGTTAAAATGTTCTGCATAGTCTAGAAATGAGATGGCCTCTCTTTACTCCAAGTGGGGAAGGAAAAGAATGTATTTCTTTGAGCTAAATAATGTCTTTATGAAGAGTATTAGAGTGTCTGGAGACTCAGCTAATTTGTATGTGATGAATTGATATAACATGGCCAACAATAGCATAAGCTCTGCCTTTACTGCTCTACCTAAACTGCTGTGGAAGGTTCTAAGATGGCAGCTCTGTGGAGAATGTTTTTCTCCCTTGAAGAATGCTGGCCATTGACTGAATGACACGCCAGAGTTATTCTGACATATGAATGACTACAGAAATCTTTCTGTTGCTGCAATTAGATTATAATCTATTATGTGTACCATCACAATCCTTGAGTGTTTTATTCATGGCTCTGGGTCCTCTGTGCTACATGCTATGCAACACAGAATATAAAGACAGCCCTGTCCCAAAAGAGTATCTAAATTGGGGATTTTGTAGATCAGATCCTTTGCTGGGAAAAGCATGGATAGCTACATCACTCAGACCAATTTGTATCAGCCAGCAATCTGGCTTTACATTTAACTAACCCACATTTTGGAAATGAGGATTTTATCGATAGCATGTCTATGTAGATTTGGATGATGGATACCAGATGGTGTCCTCTATAGGCCAATCCAATAAAACTGAATTGAGCAGACATTACAAGAAATACCTTTGTAAGGGATACATTTTGTTGTGCAAATTCAGGGCCTGAGGCACGCAGCTAGCAGGTTTTGCTGAGTTGTGCATATCACTAGCACGGCCACCTGATTTTGGTTTTAATTTCCTGTGAAGGTGTGAATCTGTAGCACTCTCTTTCCTCATTCCTTTGTCGCAGTAGTTTAGAGGTCCAGTTCCCCACCACAGCCAACCTTTATGGGTACAGCCATGTAGATACTTCAGAACCTTCCCTTTATAGGTATCAGGTATGATTGGAAGAGGAGAATGAAACCAGAGGAGATGGTCAGTACCTGCTCTGTGCAGGTAGCAATGGATGGCAGCTGACCGTCAGCCTGCCACTGTTGCCATCCTGGCTTGCTCTGAGCCCTGTGGCACCTGAGAAGCCACTGCAGTGAACAATTACACAGCACCTTCCAGCAAAACATTTCACAGCTTCTTACAAACATGGTTTTAATTTAGTCTTGTCACTCCCTTGCCATGTACTCAGTGCACAGCTCCAAGGCTTATTTGAGCTTCCCAGCAGCTCGTAGCATTGCACTGCCAGACGTGGCAGTGAGAGCAGAGTCCTGGTTCCCCTTCCACTGATCAAATACAGTTTTTTCTCTGATGTTTTTACAATACTTTCCCTTTGTCTTGGCACTGGGGCAAATTGAAAGGAAGTGGAGAGCAAATACAACTTCCCTTGTGCACCCGTGAGAGGAGGCAGGGATTCACAGGTTGCTCAAAAGCAATGTTATGTAAATATATGTGACACCGTATATTTCAAAGTGTTATACATAATTCACTTTTTACTTAATAAGTAAAGTTCCTCTATACTTTGATAATTCATTGCAGTACAAGCATGTCTCTGGTCTGGAGTTGCTAGTTCAGTTGAGATTTGAAACCCATGCACGAGAGAGCTCTCATCTGGCCTGAGTGTGTTGTGACTTCTCCCAGACTCTGTTAGGAAAAGGAAACACCATTCTGCAGATCTCTCCCTGCCAAAGGCAAACACCTCATGCTTTTAAATGACAGGGCCTTATGTGGAGGTGCTCCTTCCACTGCCAGCTATGGGTGAACCTGCCTTTAACTGTCCTTCTAGGCACAAAGATGCATTAAGGTTATTTTAAAGGAGTTGTCTAATGATACCTACCAAACACTGTCCAGATAAAACTACATACCAAAGAGTAAGTTTTCTCTGACGGTCCTTTTCTGGTTTAACATCTATTTTATCAGGAAAAAAAAAATGTGCCAGAAGTTGCTTACTCAACAGAAGATAGAACAGAACTGTAAAATATTGCAGGCAGGGTAACTGTGAGGTCAGTAAGAAATTTTGGACATCAAATATAATGGGTCCCCACTAGTGCAGCCCGACAGCATTGTAAGTTGCTCCATGGAAATCTGTATCATGAATGAAGTTCATGTACTCCAGGTGGATGATCAATTTTCACATCCCTAGTTGTAAGCAAGCTGTTGAAACAGAAATGTTAGCTTCCTGAGCTTTAATGCGGAGCCTAAGTGATAGCTTAGTGACAGATGCAGAATGGGGGAGATAGTATAATGAATATCCAGTTGCAAACTGACATATCAGTGGCTTCATTCCCTCTCCTGTCAGATATCTTTCAACTGCGCATATTGTAAATGTACCTACAGTCTTTGGGCAGCAGAGATTGATGCAAAGCGTGTTTACAAGGGGTGACTCCTTTCCAGGCTAATGAGATCCAAGCAGGTAATTTGCAGCTTGTTGCAAGAGAGGTGGTCAAAAATGAAAAGAAGATAATTCAATGAAAAGACCATGTTAAACAGGATTCTTTTCTCATAATGAGGCTTGAAATAGCATCAGACAGTAGGGAGAAGAATATCCGATGTTCTTGTCAGATGCAATGCAGTGAGACTGATTTCCATCAGCTCCTTTCTTTGTCTTCATCTTGCACACGTGGACACACAGGCACACACCCCTCTGTGGGAGAATATAATTAGCAGAGATCTCGACCTCTGCTAGATGAGGGATAATGATTGCTCGAGTGCTCCGTTGCAAGCATTTGACAGTGCCCTAACACATCTCCCCCTTTGAATTTCATAAACCCATTTCTCTGCCTTTCTCCCTGATACAGTGTTTTTTTGGAATGACAACTTGTTTTTTTCCTTTATGGACAGAGGTAGCTCCAGGGGCCTAAAAGAGAAATTGGAAAGCTGCTCCTCCTGTATATATAGGGTGCTGTAGTCAGTTTAATCTCATCAAAATCTTGCCAGTAGTAGAATTCATTTTGTTGAGATTTTGCTTGGAGACAAGATGGCAGAGCTTGCTCTTCTCTTCAGCTTGGAGCTTACTTAACTGTTTTCCTTATCTTTCTGTATGTATTTAGTTTTAATTGACTCTTCCCACTTTCAGAATACAGGGTGTACTTTTTAGCCATGTTTTACAAAGCAGCCAGGAGATGGCTTGAGGAGAACAGGAGAATTACAGCTAACCCGGATGGTAAACGCAGAGTGTTAAGTCACCCCTTTGCTATTCAAAGACAAATCAAACCCCCGGATTTCTTTGGTGCATGTTCCTGAATTCCTGATCCACCACAGGTCTGAAGCTCATACTCAGTGAAGTCATTGCCAGTGCTGTTAAAAATCTGATGGCTGTGGAGTGTGAACCTTGCTCCTTGGTCTGGTAGTGATGATGTAGTGATGGTGTAAGCCTGCATTGACCAGAGAAGGCTGAGGTGCTTAGGTCACCCCTAGCCCTGCCTGCTCCTGCTGGTGTTGGTTCTGGTGAGACTTTAAGCAAGGGATGAACAGAAGAAGCTCCCATGTGTGGTCATGGCCTGGGCAGCAGCACTGGTCTTCCAGAAGCATGGCCTGCCCGGCCTCTGCTTGCTTCTGCTGAACAAGGAACCACAAGCTGGCACCTTTCTGCCTGGAATATTGCTCAAGTTCTTAAACAGGGAGTGGAGCAGGCATCTTTCCCCTCTGTCAAAGGTCTCATCTTGGGCTCTTGTCAAAGCTGACACACTCTTTCATGAGTGCTTCCCTTTCCCCAGTGCTTTGTAGCTCTGCACTCCTACTGCATTGTGTACTCGGTGCTTGATAGGTTCCAGTGAGGTAGCAGTGAGCAGTATGTCCTGCAGTGCCCTGCCCACCAGGTCTGCTGCTGTCTGAATCAGGAAGAAAGGTGTCTACACTCCCAGCAATGTAATCCTATGGGCGGATCAGAGTTTTGGCCTCAAACACGTGCTATTTCAATTCTCTGTCTCCCATTCCTCCCACTATGCATTGAGCCCAAGGAAAGACAAATTGAGGAACACTCTTTGGGTTATGTGCTCTGAAATCCTCAGTACTTTTCCTTCTCCAGAATATCCCCAGTAATCTTGGCTGTATCTAAAGTGGAATAACAGCAGCACAGCTCTGTGTGTGTTTTTGCCTGTGTGTGTGTGCCAGAAGCTGATCAGCTGCAGCGGCTGCTGCTTTGTGTGTGTGTATGCGAGGGTGTGTATGTGTGTGTTTGTGTGTCTAAGGTTGGGTGCTTAAATGCTTTGTTGCATTATGTTAATTCCTCAGCAGTGCAATCAAATTCATGTCGTAATTAAAGCTGTCAGTTGGAAGGCAAGCCAATCGCCACGAAAACACAGCATAACAAATGAAGTGAAATGATTCTGCGTGTAGCTATACAATGCTTCGCCAGGCATGAAATTAAATAAGTAATTTGATGTTGACATCAGAAATTGAAATGATACCCACTGTTCCTTCATTCAGTCAGACCTGCATAAACAATAGCCAGAATAAATATGTACAACACAGGCCTTCTCCCCACCCAGCTCCCCAAGTAATGCACAATATATATGCAAAATCGGTAGAACTGTGCCTTCCAAGACCTCAAGGATGTAATTTTCTTTGGTACACAATAAACTAATGCTTGCATGAGGGTTACTACGGTTTTGATCTTCGGCCAAAAGTTGTTCTCTTTAAGAAAGGAAGGAAAAAGAAAAAAATATTATGTTTCATTACAAAAGCAGAAGGAAAATAACAAAACCAAAACCCTGTTAATTCTTAAGAAATGACTTGCGTTTTGTTGATGGGCACCTGATGCAGGCTTCTGCTGGTGGTTGTGTGAATATCAAATAGTGTATCTAATGTTGAATTGTGCAAAGGGTTTCGGAGAGTGAAACCATTACCTCTATTATAGGCACACTTTATATAAGAGATGTAGGACCACGACTCAGCGTGGGCTTGTAAAGATGCTGCATACACAGTATCACTGTCAGCAATTGGTACCAGGCTGGGCACGGGGTGGTAGGATCCTTTCGCTATTGGGAATTATCACAAAAGGTGAGAAGCTGTCTTCTTGCATAGCCCTTGCTTCAGCCTCTCTGCTCTGTCCACACACAGTTCACAGCACAGCTGACTTAGTCATCCATGCATGTGCAATGCAGTCTTTTGTACTCCAGTTCAAAAGAGTTTGCAAACTCTGCAGTCCATATGCAGCATGCAGTGTGTGCAGGGCTCTATTTCCATCCAGCAAACTCAGATTCCCTGGAAGCGCACAGTTGTTTCTTTTCAGTGGAAGTCATTTGACTGCTGTGTTTCAACTGTCCTCCCATAGCCATTGCAGCATCACTTTTGAAGGAATGGAAATATTCAGTGGGAAATACTTTGTTTGCTTATTCTTTTTTTCTTCCTTTTTATGGTTGTGTTTTGATGCTTGATCCTTCCAAAACTTGGAATAAAAAGCAGACAAAAATGACACACAGATGCAGAATGCAAACTTTGGAGCTTTCAGCTTGGAAAGTAAGTTGGAGAAATTGGGAGTGAAAGAGTGGGACTCAATTGGCATCCATCCATTGCTCAAACAAAAGCAGTTCTAATGATTGCACATGTTGTAATTATGTGGGTAGATTTGTAGCTTCAATGAAAAGAATTTAAATGGCATGAAGCATAAAGCAAAGCGAGCAAAGAGAAAGGCAGGAGATCTCATGTGCTTGACCAGGAAAGTAAATGCATTAGATACTACACTGGAGGATGATGAAATGTCCTGTCCAGCAGGTGTTGCAGATCTGCAGGCTGTTGTAGGCACAGTGGCTTACAAACCGTATGTGCCCACGAAGGGGACCTTCTAGCTGGAAGCAGTATCTGGGCTATGTGATGAAGGGGAGTTTGGCAGTTGCCAGGCTGTGTGGTCACAGGGATGTAGAGGGAAGCAGAGCAGTTGGGCTGAGCCCAGGGGTGCTGTGTTCCCAGATCTGCACTGCCCATTGCTCTGCACCAACCCATGATTGCTGTGGAGGCACTTTCAGGGACATCATCACTGGGACCAGTTGGGTCTTGCTGTGGGTGATTGTGGCAGAGGAAGCTTGAGGCCCCAGAGCAGCAAGAGTGGGGCCAGAAGGACTTGGGAATTCATTTATTTATGCTCGCCTTGCATGCTGGTGACCGAACCTGTAGGCTGCAGCTCTTTAGGCCTTCAGTAGCCATAACATACTAAGAGAGTACTAACCTACTCAGAGAGAGTACTAAAGGAGCACCTTCCATAGCTGAGGAGCAGTTTAGTTTGTCACAACAGCATTTGTTGATTGGATGGGATTTGGTACCCTCATGACAACCAAGGTGATTTCCTCTAAATAAGTCTAACTTCTAATGTCTTAAACCCAAAGGCTTTCCCCTATGTGTACGTAACCTCTCAGATGTCTCTTTTCAGTAGTGCTTTGATGAACCCACAGTAATATTCTGATTATTTATGATGAATTTTGGTGTTAATGTTATATTTTTTGCACAATCTCTTTCTGCCAGAAAACAGATTTCATCTTTCAGTAAAAAGATCCCATAAGCCCCTCTTTGGGTTTTATTTTTTATCATGCAAGTGCTGCACTCCACAGTCAGAAATGAAAGAATTTGCTCTTAGGGTTCCCTGGAATAGTTTCTTGGAACAGGGATGACAGTGGTGCAAATTCTGCATGTTTCCAAGGGTTTGATCCACAGAGGCCCCTGTGCAGTTCCTGTTAATCACTGAGCTGTGTCATTGGAAGTGAGGTTGTGCTGAGGAACAGGAATTGAGCTATAGGAGTTAAATACTGGTCATCTGGACTGCCCACTGCTTGCTAGAGAACTGATTTGCTTCCTTGTCCGTTGAGCAGCCTGGCTTG
>JAVHNF010036518.1:0-11780 GCA_034783455.1 Micropsitta finschii
CAGCATTCTAGAGCAAAATGCAGGGGAAATATAAGCTCCCAGCTCAATGTTGTGTTGTGCAATGGCCTTGTGGATGTTATGCCAAGCCACCCTGAGGACCTTCCTTGTCTCCTCTGTCCCATAGGAAGGAGCTAGCCCTCACTTCTCTCAGTTTCCTTGGTAATGCTTTCCAGACCTTGCCAATCTTTTGTTCACTATACTTTAGCTAAATTGCTTTTCATGGAAATATTTGTGGATCACTTTTTGAAGTGTTGTTCCCATCATCTGTGAGCAGGTGATCTGAAGTAATTCTGATGCTGTTACTACTGTCATAGCTTGTCAAGATTGTAGTTTTTAGACTGAATGTAACTGATGAGCTCACGGCTAGAACACAGTAGTTTTTACTGCTTTCTTAAATCAAGGTTGTTGCATGGATTTTATAAAACTGCATTGATGAGAACTCTCTGAGTGCCCTGAATCCATCTTGGCAAATGTGCATGGCAACCAATTACTTCTGCTCTTTTCATGCTAAAGTGAATGTTTTACAGCAATGATACTTGCCTGCAGGTGACATTTTTCATCATAATCTCTAAACTTTTCTTGTTCGTGCTCCATGTCACACCCTCTTACACGGCATCCTTTTCCACTTGGTATCCCATCATTCAAGTTTCCCTCTTGCATTTTGGTTTTCCAACCAGGGTTCCTCCATGCCCTGAGCTCCCCCCAGCCTCTGCATTCATTTACACAGGATGGGCTTCACCATGTTGAGTAAATGTCCTGCACATCTTCACCTAACTATCATAATTTCTCAGCTCCAGATGTCTGCCTTTGTTTTCATCCTAGTCTTCAGCTTCGGTGCACTTCAATGCAAAGAGCAGTTCAAGCCTTTATTTCCATGGCACAGTATAGTTCAAAGTCATGAATTACTGAATACCATCTAGGAGTAATTCTTATTTCTTCTTTCCCTTATCCAAACACTGAAATTTATCAAGAAGTGTACCATCTCTTTTGATCCCATAATTCCTTCTAACCTGTAGACCCTGAAACAAACTTACTTGCAGCACTGATTTATCTGGATTTTCTGCTTGAACATACATTATGTACTCCCCAGATTTATGTAATTAGATGGAATTCTGAACTGAAGGCATATTATGTTCCAGCTAAGCAAAAGAGTAAGGTTCTTAATTATAAAATTGGAAACACCTACAAAGGAAATTGATAAAAATATGGAAACAATCTTAAACTGCGTCTTATCCTAGCTGTCACAGGGGAGGGTATTTCTCAACTCTTGAACTGAGGAACTGCTGAATGAATTTATTCTTCTGGAGTATTTCTGCCTTTCACTTACATTTGAGGATTTTATGCCGAATGATGACAAAGTTTCAACCCATGTCTTAGTAACCCTTTTGTTTCTTTACTGTTCTGAGAGCTCTGGGAATAGCATTGCCTTTCTTCTAGCTGATAGCTGTCTATCAGAATACAAAAGGTCTTAAAAGTCTTTAAGCTTATTATAAAAAGTCTTAAGTTTATTATAAATCTCTAGGTACAGAAGAATCATCGTGTGCTGATTCTTCTATGCTGTTTATCTTTTTTCTCAGTATATCATCTGACTTGCAGTGATAAAAATGAATTACAGTAGCAAACCTAAAATGTACCATTCTGTAAGCTACATATTATGAGATGCTTTTGGCACAAGCAGCCATTTTATTTCTGGTTGCTGGCGTATCATAAAGACCACATATAATACATTAATATACTTTTGGAGCTGGGTCACTATGTCACAGTCCTATTCAGGGAAGCACTTAAGCATCTGTATAATATGAATCATGTGCTTAGGTCCCACAGGTGCCAATGGAAATTAAGCAACTGCTCCAGTGTTGTCTTGAACAGAGATTTATTCTTAAACCGTGTTCCTAAAATACAATTACTCTAGTCAAGGCTGGAATAAACTAAAATGAAACACTTGTCATACAGGGTTTTGGTTGGGTTTTTTCTTTGTTGTTTTTTCCTTTTTTTTTTTTTTTTAAAGATACATTTTTAGAATACCTCAAAGATTCCTATTCATTAAATGTGTTTGCCTGCAATTGTGCAAATATTAAAATTCACTTAAAGACACTGAGATAGAGAAGTTTGAAGTTGATAAGAGCTAATAAGCTTTCACTGCCATATTGTCACCTCCATTTCTGAAGAACGTTGATCCAGAAGTTTTTGTAGTCCACCCCTCGTCCATGCTCAAGCCTGTCTCCAACCTTTTCCCATCTCCACTGTAAAACTGACTTGCAGTCAGCTGTGGCAGCCCAGCCAATTTGCTGTGAGAGGTCAGGCCAGGGAGCATTTCTGCTTTTCCAGACTTGCTCCTTTCATAATGTGCAGGAGGTACTCAGTGCTGCAGGAGAGAAACTCAGCAAGAACAAAACCCTGGAAGCAGCAACCCAACAGCTGTGTGGTCTTTGCTTTATAGCTTCGTTTTCAGCTTCCTCTTTCTAAAAACCTCCCTCTTTCTCCCTCTTTTCTCCCCTCTCCTTCTCGCCTTCACCCCCTCTCTTCTTTCAAACTTACAGACTTTTTCCTAAGAGGCCTCCATTAGGGAACCGCTTTTCTTGTTCTCAAGAAACAAACAGCACAAATTTGGCATTCTCCTGTCACATCACCTCACAGTTTTAATCAAAAAACAGCACAAGAACATCAGAACTAAAGGGAAATGAATTATGTTTCCAACCAGAAGCCAGAATTAATTCAAGATCTGTATTGGACAAGTAGGTGGTTCTTATTTCATTTCCAGGCTAACCAGGAGCCTGGGTCTTATTTCAGAGCTGGTAATTTCTAATGCTGTTAGAAAAAAACAGAGAGCCTGCTGTTCCCAGTCATTTTTATAATATTTTCCAGCACTGGAAATTGTTGACTAGTACGGCCTTTGAACAAAACCATTTACTATGCTAAATTTAGGCTACAGTCCTTTAGAAAGTGTGTTTTAAAAGAGCAATTACTAGATCAGTACCAATTTAACCACCAGCTGAATTAGAATAAGTCTTTTTTATAGTCTTTCAGAAAGGAGGAAACATTCAGGCAACTGGTAGCTTTTATCTATACATGCAGTCAGTAGTTTAAGTAGGAGGATGTTCAGAAGGAAGAGCAGGAGCCCCCCCAGGAATACCTGCTCTATCATATAAATGACTCAGTTCCAGGAGCCCAGAGGTCCCAGTTATGCACAGGCCGTAGGATGCGAGCATTGGGTACCTTGTGTAAAAGCACAGGGAACAGAGAACATTAAAAGTCCCTAGGCTATGGGCTCAACCACAGATTGAGTATTGTAGAATTAAATAGTTCTGAGTAGTGTAGGCATATGCTTTGTCTTTCCACTTGGCCTTGAGGTTAGGCATTAATCACTGGAATCATAGAATCATAGAATCATAGAACAGTTAGGGGTTTAGAAATAGGAAGGTTGCCAGGCTATGGACCACCAAATGAACAGCTATGCCTTCTGTATAACCTCAAGAAGGTGTCTATAGAAAAACAGAAATTTGGATACACATCTGAATTGAACTAATTTTTACTGAACTCCAAGTACCTCATCACTCATATGAACTTTCCAAATTGTCTGCCAGATACTTTGGCTGTGTCTCCTAGTGACAGAATAAATTTACATAATCTAGATTACACTGTACATGACCAGTGTAGAATTCAGTTTCAGACTAAGAATGCATTTTAGATCCCCAGCATCATTTTAAATGCCTGAACTGTTACTTCAGAAGATCATTGGTAGTGTCATACCTGCCAGTTCTGTGTGTTTATCTTGAATACTCTAAAGCATCTCAAATGGCTTTAAATGCGTAAGTGTAGGATACTGAACTAAACTTTATGTGTCTTTTGAAAGGTGAATTGAACTGCTAAGTAAATTCTATTGATAGTGTTGACTATACTGTCACCAAATAAAAAAGGAAATTAAATATCTATCACACACATAAATATCTATCACACACATATATTAATCTTGATCTAAATGCCATGCCAGCCTATTTTTTAACAGTGCCATGGTATCTACATTGTATGAAGAAAGGAGGCACCACTGTGCCTCAAACCAACATCAGCAAATGCTGAAAAATAAATTTGTGGGTAATACATATGTGTATACATATATATATATATATATAGGCAACTAAGGGCTTTTAAGGAAATGAAATAATATTGCTCAATCTGGTGATCATTAATAGTGGTCAGTGATCTTAGCTTGGTGTTAGCTTCCTTATTTGTAAACAGCTCAGGGAACAATTTTAAGGAATTATTTGGTAGTTAAAGAGACAGATAGTCTTGTAGATGTGGCATGAGAGGCAGCATGGAAAGGAATATGAGTATGTTCTTTCTGAAGCTGAACAAGTGACCGTATTTTCACAGGTTGAGAAGGAAAGCATTTATGTTCTTTTAAGGTTGAGGTTGGAGTCAATTCCACTAAACAGAGCTACAAAAAGAAGTCTTAACAAAAAATTATACAGTCTTCTAAAACACATACATTCCAATGAGGCCTCTTCCATGGGATTTCTGGTATAAAACTGGTGATTATATTGGAATTTCAGAAACAACTTGTAGGGCTCCCAAAACACAGGGAGGAGTCCCTCCCAAGGCTGGAATTGGCTGGGAGAGTTGTTGGCTTCACAAAACATCCAGGACCATATTGTGAACATAATGAGACTTTCTTACATTTTTTAAAGATTTATCTGAGAGCTCTGCAGGGATACAGGCCACTTATCAGATAACTTACAGAAGAAATAACTTGTTCGGTGTGACAGGCTTTCTCTAAGCCTGCCAGATATATTCCATGAGCACATGTAGCCTGACTTTTAAAAATGCAGTTTCTTAAGACATCATTAGCAGCTGATAGCTATGTAAAATGTCATTGCATTATGGAAAATGTAACCATACATTTCTTGGAATAATTTATTTTTACTCAGATCTAAGTTTAAAACACAAAGACTCAAGTTTCATTTAATGCATTCATTGCATTCATTGAGCTCTATGGAAAGAATACAAAGTGAAACTAATTCTGACAAGTAAGTCTAATAGAGTGAACTTTATCTAGAGTGTAAGTTATTCCAATTCAGCTGTTAACATTCCTACCCTGCAGCCTCAGGTGTGAATTTTAATACCATGACGAAACTTTGTGGGAAAAGAGACTCCTTCACACTGAACTTGTTTATATCCTTTCAGGATGTTAATGGTTCAGGTACGGATTTAACGCCTCCACAGTTCTGAATTATGAAATAATCGTTGCATATTACTGTAACTGGAACAGATTGCATCTTTTCATGTAAATTTTTCTATAGGTTGCCAAGCTGGCTCATGTTTAACTACAATAGATTTAAAGGAAAATAAAACATAGCATGCTCGTAATTGCGTATAGGAAGCTAGCGTGTTTCCTTAAAAAAATCCCATCTTTCATGAGTACCCAACACTACTAACAGAATTTTCTTGAAACATAATTTTTGCTATCCATTCAGACACAAGAGTGGTGTGTCAACAACAGAGAGATTCTGCTGGGAGCAGATAAGTCTGTTGGCTGCTGAACAATCAAAAGTCCTTCTCATTTCTCTTTCTAAATGGATCCCTGTGTGTATACTAAAACTGGTTAACTTACATTGGAAATAAATTTATAAATGTATTTTACTTTTGGTCACTATGATTTGAAACACCTAGAAACTGAAATTTCCATGTTTTTCTTTATAACTTGTTGGAAAATTCAATTAACAGCTTTCATTCATGAGTGCTTTATTGAACTCAGATTGTTTTGAAGCATTTCCAGTTCAATGGCCATTTCGCTATCTCCCAGAAAGGGTTGATTGGAGTTTTCCCTAGGCTACATCTCCCTGTAAAAAAACAGTTAAACCACAGCTTCCATGATTTTCCCTGGAAGAAGGATTCACGTTGTAGGCTGCAATTCCTGATTCAGTGAAGTCCCAGATCTTTAGGTGGGCTAAACTCTTAGATTTACAGTGAGGAGTCCAGTGGCCCCAGACCTCAGTTTTCAGAATAGGGTTGGCATTTACTCAGTCTTCCACGGTCTTTCATTATTTGATTGTCTTCAGGGATGGTCTTCCTTGAAGGGAGGTGCAACTGTGAAATTCTTCCTCAGCTTTGGCCATTTGCATGACTATTAGCTTTAATAAAACTTCAAGACTTGTTTCCCTGTATGTCGGAATTTTGTGAATAAGGGGGAAAAAAAAAAAACAAAACCCAGAAAGGAGCACTGCAATATTATTTGAAGTGTGTGATTTTGATCTGATTGGACTAAATCCATTCCTGCAGGAAAATACAACTTCACAGAAACTGCCTTTTGCCAGAGCTAGTTTTCTTTTTTGCCGCCTTCAAAAATCACATTGATTTGGAATGGGAAAGTTGTCCTATCCAGTTTGTAAAGTTGTTCCTGGAGGAAATAAAGATATTTTTTTCCATACACCTGAAAGAAGTACTCCATATTCCTGAGAGATTCTGACTGCATGTTGATCTAATGGCTCAATGACTTGTGTATGTAGCCTAACTGGGAATTAGGCAGAGTAAATTCACAATAATGTCTCCTTATTTCAGCTTATCCTATTTCAGACAAGAGGCAATGCAAATCAGTTTCAAGATTCACAACTAACTTATAACCTCACAGATGAGGGTGGGCTAATAATATCTATTACTGTCCAGAAAACATTTTGAGCAAGGTGGCAGTCAATAACTATCTAAACTATGATAATTCGATCTTAAATCCCATGTACTGATGCTCTTATTTTGAATGTTGAATTAAATAACATATATGCATTTCCATTTTTGTCTTTCTCTTTCTTTCTCATCTAATTGTATAAATTTAAGATTTTCCCTTTCCCTGTGTTACGCACCTGAAAACATGCAATGTCCCAGAGGCAGTGGTTTTAATGCTACTGGATCTAATCTCCATACATACTTAGGCCTTTCTAGACACAAGACATGATGTGTATTATCTCCTTAATGGAGATAAATCGCACCTCAGAATGATAGTAGTTCTATTTTTGTTGAGGTTTCTTTCTACATTTTTCTTCCAGGTTTTTCAAGGCTTTGGAGCATATAAATTAAAATTTGCTGTCAGACACACCTTCTAAACTAAACACTACCTTATCTTCTTATCACATTTGGAAATGAGTAATTTTTCTACACCTTCTTTCTCCCCTATTCTACAGAAATGAACTTGTTATCACTAAAAAAATATATATTGTTTTCATGAGGTAATAAGTGTTCCTAGATACACTAATGAAATTAACTCCAAGTTATGAGGGTTAATTTTAGATCAAATATAGCAAATCTTTTGGATTGAATCCAAGAACTGTCCATTATCAGCAACTCTTAAAGAGCAGCAAACAACCACTTGGCTTTCTCTCCTTGTGACCGTCTCTTCATTCATCCTACTGTTCTCCACTATAATAATTGGTTTCTTTTCCCTCTCTGACCAACATTCTTTTCAGCTTAACTGTTTTAAATATTTCTTATTTTAGTACTTTAAGGAATTCAGTCATTTCTGAGCCCTGCTCTTTCTTTTTTTCTATGACTACAACAGGCAGAATACTTGTCATTATTTAACATTTCTTTGTGGCCTGTACTACTGACAAAATGTAAGCTACTTCTCATTGGCACTCATGCCAGCCTTCGTTGTCCACTCATTTGCCATCAATCATCAGAAATAAACCTGTGTCCCTCCATGTGCAACTGGAATCCCTAGTTGGAGAAAATAACATGATCATTATAGTCCTAAACTGACTCTTTTAAAAATCACATTGTGAAAGAAATACAGCTCTTCAATAGCTGCCCAGATTTGGAGTAGAGGTCTCAGAATGCTTCTTCAATTACATTAGTGTTATGTGGAAGTTCCTAATCACATCTGACAATGAAAGTATAAATACTTCTGCTATGATTTCTGCAACAGCCATCAATAGCTGAGTTTGCAAATGCCAACAGATAGAAATAAGCACTTCCAGGGTGTGATACAGTTGACCTATTTTTGACATCTATTTTAAGATGCGATGAAACATACCTCTGCTAACTAATTCTACTGCCTGAAAAGAAAGTCTTGGGTGACCAGCCACAGATTTTGATGTCTATGATTTTTTGAAATTGTACACTTACTTCCACTCTTCATGAATAATTTGAATCTTTAAACTGAAAGCATATAAAGGCAACATCATATAAACTAGATTTCAAAACACATCCAGAAAAGATCAAAGCATTAGAATTTACTGATATCAAAGGTATCAAAAATATTAATGAATGTAACTAGTGGCATCAGTCCAGTGTAAGATCCAGAGATAGAACAAAAAGTCTCATAATGGTCAGCCAAGTTATTAGAAAATTGGTAAGTTTTCAACCAGAAGAATATTTCTTGGTTTTATTCAGAGGATCCATTGAATTAAACCCCTGAATAACATCTAATAAACACAGAGTCTTCTTTTATTACATCAAAGAAAAAAACATTTCTTCCCTACAAGTCTGGTTTCATTTGACACATAGAAGATTCCTTTCAGAACTCTTTTGACTACTCTAATGACAAAAAATGAATGGTTCTGCTAAATAATTCCTGTCTTCTACTCCTAAGCAATGACTTATTTATTTGTGCACAAGTGAAATTATAAGGTCTGAAATGAATATTTATATGGGCATAAGGCTTTTAAAATGTCTTTTTGGTAGATAGGATTCATGCAAAACATTTATCTGAGTTAAGGCATCAGACTAGACATTGGCTGAGTTAAGTTACATATTAAACACAGTTCATTGTCTTTTTCTAGGTCTGATGCTGGTAATATAAAACTGATGGATTGTAACAGATGAACTACTTATTTTTCTTTTATTTCCTTCCTTTTTTCTAATTCTAATTCCCACTACAGTTTGTATTTTAATACATCCACCTTTTTCGTGGTTTAAGCCCAGTTGGCAACTCAGCCAAGCAGCCCGCTCGCTCACTCCCCCCCCCGCCCCGCCCTTCCTCCTCCTCTCTCCTGGAGGGATGGGGAGGAGAATCAAAAGAATGTAACTCCCACAGGTTGAGATAAGAGCAGTCCAGTAACTAAGGTATAACACAAATCACTACTGTTACCACCAATAATAATAATGATAAGGGAAATAACAAGGGAAGAGAATACAACAACTCACCACTATACAGACCGATAATACCCAGCCAGACCAAGCAGCAAACTAGCCCTTCCAGGTAACTCTCAGTTACATCCTGGGCATGATATGCCGTGGTATGGAATACCTCTTTGGTCGGTTTGGGTCAGGTGCTCTGTCTCTGCTTCCTCCCAGCTTTCTCTCCTCCCTGGCAGAGCATGAGACTCACAAAGTCCTAGGTCAGACTAAACATTTGAGCAGTAACTAAAAACATCGGTGCTATCAGCGCTGTTCCCAGGCTGAAAGTCAAAACCACAGTGCTGCACCAGCTACTAAGAAGAAGAAAAAATGACTGCTACTGCTAAACCCAGGACAGTATGCAGAAGAAGTCATACCTGAGCATGAGTAAGGATTATTCCTGAGTTGCAGCCTTTTTATGATTGTTCTTTTTCCTTCCTTTTATTTTTTTATTTTTTTTTTTAATAACAACATAGGTTATGAAATCAAGGCATATCTGATTAATTATATATTTTTCATTATACCCTTTCACTCTTTGGCTTACTTCAACATATATTTGAATTTAAATAATGTAAATCATTTTGACTGTTCCAAGTAGAGAAGATAGACATCTGTTAAATTATAGAAACTGACAGGGAGGAAATCAGAATAAAGAAATGCTTCCTTGAATTTTCTTCTCAACCTTTATATTAAAGAGTTTTAGCTTTTATTTTTTCAAAATCCTGTTTATTTCACCTGTGAATTATTCAGTATTATTTCCTATTTTTTCTTGATGTTAATTCTCTTGTTACTGTGTATTGTTTCTCACTAGCAACATCTTGTCTTTTCCCCAAAAATTTGCCAGAAAATAGCCTTTCTGCTGTTCCACCTTCTGTCATCTTCTGATAACCAGTCTTACTTTACTTTCTTTTTTTTCCTTCTGAGAACAACGTATTCTGTAGCTTCTTCCTCACATTTTTGCTTTTGTGTGTGTGAAAAATAGTGACTGCAAATGTTCATAAGCTACCACCAAAAAATAACTAAAGAAAATTGCTAGGATCTGAAATCCTTCATTTCAGAGAGTATATCAGTCTACATGGTTTAGTGTGTGGTGTCCCTGCCTATGGCAGGCAAGTTGGAACTAGATGATCCTAAGGTACTTTCCACCCCTAACTATTCTGATTCTTTATAAATATATATAATTACAAAGCAAGGCTTCAGAATGCAAGGCAAAATAAAAGCACAGTAGTCACAATTCCTAGTATTTGTGAGGTATGGTAATTTGGAAGATACCAACATTTTTGTTGCTAAGGAAACTACATCTTTGAGCTCTGTATTTTCAGACATGTTTCTGATGGTTTTCTTGCTGTTAGATACTAGTAAAGGAAAAAAAAGAGTTCGCAGTCTTCAAATTGCAAGACAGTTAACATTTGGTAAAAATCCTGAAGAAATATTCCTGGACAAACATTTATGACTTGCCAAAACTAACACATACTGAAAAAAAGAAATATTCTGGCCTAAGGATATTGAAATATTTCAGAATGGTCCAGTCACTTGCCAGTTGCCAGTATTAAATGTTTAGATACAGATGAGGTTAGAAAAAAGCACATTAAAAGACTTGACAACTGGATCTTTCATTTTTTTGTTTTCTAATCTTGGAAAATTAGTGCTACATCTGATCATAAAATATTTAGTTAATCTTCTCACATCATTAATATTCTGTTGCAATATATTATGTTGCTTACTATGGCATCCAATTATTGGTTATTCTCAGAAGTTAAAGTATCTATCCACTTTTCATTTGTGTCGTCTTCTTATTTTATGAAATTAAAATTAAGAGCTATCATTTTTCATTTCATTCCTATTTATGTAAACATGGCTGATAGAATTAAATGTTGATCAGACTCACTGCTTGGTGTAAAGCATTTCCACTTCTACTGTATATAGATAGCTTAAGTTAATAATAAGGATAATATCTGTGTTTGTTTCCGTTTCTGTTCTATTATTTGCCTTACAGAATCATAGAATCAATAGTTAGGGTTGGAAAGGACCTTAAGATCATCTAGTTCCAACCCCGCTGCCATGGGCAGGGACACCTCCCACTAAGCCATGTCACCCAAGGCTCTGTCCAACCTGGCCTTGAACACCACCAGGGATGGAGCATTCATAACTTCCCTGGGTAACCCATTCCAGTGCCTCACTACCCTAACAGTGAAGAATTTCTTCCTTATATCCAATCTAAACTTCCCCTGTTTAGATATCTCCTCCACCAGCGGTGCAAGTCTCAGTTGCCCAAGAGCGAGAAACACATGAAATGAGCCCATCAAATTCAACTAATAACTCTTTCCTCTTCAGACAGGAGGGCAGACACTTCCAGCTGCTACACTGCCTCAAGGAATTAGGCTGAACTATTTATGAGGTAGGCGGGGAAGAGCTTTGCAGGTCTCAATCAGGTCTGGAGCAACAGTCCCAGCAAGTTCAATTAGTCACTCACCTCCCTTGTGTAAGATATAGAGCTAACCTTTTCTTCTATTTACATTTCAGTAATTTAAGTATCTAAGCCTATCTAATGAATTTGAACATTTCAAACTAAAGCTAAGCTCATGCACTTCCCAATTGAGCTATCGGGTGTATCAGCAATGGGAGTGCCTCTCAGGAGAACTTCACATGTGAACATGGGCTGCTTTACCAGCTGCTCG
>JAVHNF010036519.1:7888-18499 GCA_034783455.1 Micropsitta finschii
TGCATGGCAAAAGTCTAATAACTGTCTGCTGTTTGTTACATTAATGATCCCGAGAGGTGGACAAATGATGAAATGAAATCTGACATAATTACTTCAATTAGTCAAGACTGGAGAAAAGCTGTGGAGAATTTCAGAGAAACCTCACAGAGATGGGTATAAGGGCATTAGGACTGTAAATGAAAATAATCTGTTGAGAAATGCACAGTATTTTTACTGAAAAGAGCAATTCCAGTGTTCATGCACAGCACTGAGTGCGTTAACTGTGGGCTCTCTGGGAAAAGGCCAAGATATTGCTACAAGGAGTGCTTTGAGAAATCTGTGCTCCATAGCATTATTTATCTGAAAAGCAGACAGAATATTAGAGTATATAGGGAATGAAATTAAAAGTAATACTTAAATTGTCTTAAAGCCAATAACTAAGTTGAATATGTCTTCAGTAGAAGATTATGTACCTCTCATTGTGCAAAATCCAGATGAAGGATAGCAGAAATACAGAAGGTCCTGGAACTGCACTATAAATTATTAAGCACGTCAAATTATTTCCATATGAAGCAATCTCCAAAAAGTAAGGACAAATTGGGTAATCTTTTACTGATTTTGGTAGTTGCTTCTTATATGAGTGCTTCAGTTGATTTAAATGTAACTACTTAGCAGCATTCACAAGATCTCATTTGTCAAAGCCTTGTGGTAATTTAAGATATTATCATCTGTCATCATCCTTTCACCTCCCTATTTTCCTCTCCCCTCTCACTCTCTTGCTGTCACATTTTATGCTGGTGGTTAATGCGGATGTGAGCTGAGATTCCAGACTTTGCACTGAATGATGTTCTTTTTGCAGACTTTGAGAGAATGGGCACCTCCAGCAAAGAGGCATGGTAGAAAGCTGGCAGCGATAATGGTTAGAGCTGCAGCAAGCTAAAGGTTTGATTTAGCTGCTGTGCATCTGTGAGATTTTGATGACTTTGAGACCTAAAACATGTTCATTACTTAATTTTTTTGATAATAATTCTCTATGCTCCTGTTGGGGAAAGAGTATTTGAGGGATGTTTTTAATTGTTTGAAAGAGCGATCTCTACCTTAACCTACTGCAAAAATCTGTTACAACTAATAGGAATTTCATAACTTGACATTAAGCTGAAATATGGGATGATAAAGTTCACCAGAAGAATTTCTGAACAGTTTGTCATGATCTGAAATTATTTGGAGGGACAGGCCAGTGTGAGCCCAGAAATGTTGGGGATTTTTAGGGTGGTGGTGTTTGGTTTGGAAACTAAGCTAAAACATTGCCTAAATTGTTGAACAGTGATTGTCTCCTGGGCTGTGCAGTTCTGCCTGTTTTACATATTTTGCTTCCATATAACCAGCAAGATCAAGAGTATTAGTTATTCTTTTCAAGATCCCCTACAGATGTTAAACACTACTGTGATTGTATAAAGAGAACAGTTGGTTTTAAAATTGATGTGCTCCTTTTTTCACATCTTTCTGTAACAATTGAATTTTAAATATATGAATCATGTTGTTGTATGCATTATGTACTCTAAGCAGTATTCTGATATGTCATATAACCCATCTGGAAGGATAAATACAAAGTGTACTTCACTGTTACTGATAGGTGTTTAGATACCTCTGCTAGTTGGCTCTGATATCTCTTTAGATTTGGTAGGTAGATAGAGGATCCTCATGTCAGACAGGTAAAAGCTGTAGTACAGGACTACAGGAATGCCTTGTTTTTTTCAGCTACTTGGGACAACCAAGTAGATTCCTTCCTTCATGGTTTGTAAGTTGGATAAAGGGATTGAGCTCCACATAAAATTGGTATCTTCTTATTTTCTAAAGAAGCCTTTAAAAGTATATCACATATATATCTCCCATGTCCTCTTTTACAACTCCTAGGATCAGGAGCCTTAAAATTGATGGAAAAGACTAGACTTTGTTTTTCTTAAAACCCTGAAGATTCATCATTACTATTATGCTTTACATTTTTGTTCAGTGTCATTCAGAGAAGTTATCTTGGTTGCAAAGCTATTGCAAAGCTATTGCTTCTGCCTCTGTTTCTTATCAGTGGACACTTTCTCTGAAGATAGAATCTGAGTCTTGTAGCATCAGCATATAAAATCAGAATGATTAATAGCATAATTACTTAACATTAATTTTAAGGCTTTTTGCCTTTAAGCAAATACACAGAGCATGTATCACGTGCTTCTCAGTATGTAAATAGTCATTTGTTTCAGAAGCACCTTCTGTGGCTACAGAAAGTGTTATGGATGTTCTTGCTATCTGCATTTCAGATGTGTATCAATATTTACAATGGTCTCCCTGCAACTTTAGTTTTTCTGTGCAATACCACAATTTATTTGGTTTATGCCATTTACAGTGTATTTTCCCATTTTCTATTATCTAGCAAGCATTCAAATGCAAACCCAGAGAACTGAATTTCCCAATTAAATTGCAAACAAAACACTTCAACAGCAAGCATTTTCCTCATAGAAGTCAGATGCTTTAAGCTAATCCGATGATGCGTTGGGGACCTTTGGAATGTTTGGAATTGCCAAGACTTACATATTGAGTGAGAAACCCGGGTTCACACCTCATAGTTTGAGAAAGGAGAGAGTGGAATGTGTATCACAGAGGCTTTAACAGATTGGGCCAACTCTTGGACTAAATAGTACGTATCATAGGGACTCTTGACAAGCAAGAACTTAATAGTTAAGATCCATGGTGTTAAATCAGAATGGATTTTGTTACTAGATAATGAAGACTATGATCCAGGAGATTTTCCTTCCTGTGCCAGGCCACGGGTAGGTTGTACAGTTTTGCTCCTCGCCAGAAAGATGCATTTTTCTCTGGTTATTTCTTAAATTTCAGTCTTGAAAAGAATGATATTTTTAAACAACCAACATTCCTTGAAATTACCTATTTGAAATGAAAAATCAGTACTCCCATGTGTAACATGGAATGATCCTTAATGCTTCTTACTGGAACTTACTGACATACAGATCAGAACAGTCCACTTTAAACTGTAGAGCAATATTCTGCAAGTCCAATCAAAGAACTGTGTTTCAGGGTGAGAATAGTATCCAGTATTTCTGTTGTTGGAAGACATCTATGAATGTTTTATGATGTCGTAGGAGTTTGTAAGTAGAATTGCTAGGACAGATGCATCATTACATTGGAAACGCAGAAAAATTTGTAGCATGAAGTTGTGTGAAGCTTTTCCTTCATGTGGGACGGGAGAGGGCAGAAGACTTAGACCCAAAGTCCTGCCTCTGTCAATTTTCTATCAGTTAGATTTATGGTATCTGATTCATCCTTCCCTGCCAAGCTCCTCGCTTGCTTCAGGAGCCGTTTTCTGTTTATCAGATTGGAAAGAGTCCTGTCTGACCTCTCTGAGCTGCCAGTCATCTCTTAGCCTTTAGGTTTCAGAACAGTTCTATCTTAGATGGTGGAGCTTAGAGTGACATTAAAAGAAATCATGCAATTGCAAGCTTACATAAAGTTCCTCTAAATAAGTGTTTCTCTCTGATTCATTGTGCTAATTTTATTCACTTATGTGTGCTGAGATAATAATTTATTTCACTGCTTTGTCTACGTTATTATATTCAGAGTTCCCTCTCACATGCCACTCCAACACTGTATTTGATTTATTGGACCCACTGATGTTTCCTATTAAGTGTTTTTGATGAGCAAGTTGGGCCACATTGATAAATGCAGTTCAGAAACAATGTGTGTTTTATTGTGTTTTGTTGGGGTTTTTTTTTGTTAACCAGACACAAGATTTAATTATCCCTTAGTGTTACTTTATTGGTACAGAAGCATGTGCAACTGTTACCCTGAGAAGAGCAGGAGACAGCTAGAAAGTATGGAACTAAATAGGAGGTGGGAAAGGTGGCAGCATTGGTCACTTTGGAAAGTTTTCTTTCAACCCAGCATCCCAACCTTTAGACTGAAAAAGACATTAAAACCAATATTGCATGAGTATCAGTGAAAAGCCAGCTCTTTCCCTCTCCTAACCATAATGTGATTCTTCGTGATAAGGAGTTGTAAGGATTCCTCACAAGTGCCACATCCATGAGTAATTCTTTTCCAGGTATTTAATGCTGTATTGCTAAATTCAGCTGTCTTGGGGAGAGCTGCAGATGGCAGTCACTGCTTTTATGTTTTGAGGGTTTCTTCTTCATTTTTGGGTGAGATAGTAAGTTGAGTAAGATAGTAAAAGAATAAAGTTTTTCTCTAGGTCTTAATAAAGGTTTTTACTTTTCTCCCAGACAACTCTTCGGATAAGTACTAAGGATCTTAAAACCAGGTTTTGGGAGGCCAGTGTTACGAGCAGGTCTCAAGCAGTAAGACTTTGTAACAACCTCCATTTCTGGAGGCGCTTCTTTACCGAGTTTTAGTGACAAAAAGGAGCGAGCTTACCCTAGGATTTTAAGAGCACATATTTCTAATAGAACTTGGCAGTTCAAGGGCTAAAGAAGCATTCGAATCTTTTGTGCCCACCCAGTCTCTATACAAATGTAAATATGTCTGTCTTTAACAATTTGCCAAGAAATGTGGTTTTAATTTGTTAGCAGGGATCCCACCTCCCCGCAGCTCTTTCAGAGTCAAGTCACAAGTCTGGCGGGGCTTTGACGTTTTTCTCTGTCATGGTGTCATTGTTTATATGATGTCTGCTTCTGCTGTCCTCCTTTTTATGCCTGGAATATTTTTCTTTAATTATTCCACTGCCTAAAAGGAATTTGGGATTACTAGACAGGATGAGAGCAGATTAGCTTTTTTTCTTTCTTTGACAAGTCCCAAAGTTCCCATAGGAAATAAATAGTATTTCCAAAACAGGCAGTGGTGTTTTATTTTTTTTAATTAACTAAAATTATTAAGTCTAATAAAGAAAATAAAGGAAGTATCACCAATAATGGCTGAGTGTCTTAGTAGTATATGGGGTGCCCATTGTTGTTATTTATGACTCTCTCTGCCTTCTATTGTGGACTTATTCCAGCCTTAGGGAGTTTACATCACTCCTAATAGCAAAAGGCTCTCTGGTTCCCACAGAGTCTTTCAAAGACTGACTCATATGCCTTATGTTAATTGTTCAGCTCTCAAAATACAGCACTTACAGGGTGTGGTTCCGAGGGGAAAATCTACTGTACTTAGAGGGCATGTTCAGAAGTGTTTCACATATAAATCATTTTGGTTTTTAATTTTTTTAATGCCTTAACCCTTTTCTGTCACTGCTTTATGTGATAAGTTACTTGAAACCAAAATAAAAGGTTGATGATGGCGTAGTGAGGGAATGTGTTACCCTACAACTCTGGGCCATTAACTCCAGCCTGACTCAACTCACAAGTGACAGAGTTTTGTCATCTTTGCCTCTCTCCAGGGTCTGTTCTTGACACCCTAGCATGACGGTACACTCCAGGCAACAATCATGCACTGTTCAAAATCAGATGCAAGTTAGAACTGAGGTTTCTTCCTTATCTGCAGTAGTGAGTACCTGTGGACAGGAACTCTGTCCCCAGCCCTCTGGATTTTGTACATCACACTGCTTACCACACCTACCAGAGTTGCCTTAATGGAGTGGCAATCCTATCATGATCCGCTGTGTGGAGACTTGAAGAAGATTTAATAGAATTAGCCTCACTGGTTACCATAAAGCAGAAACTCAAATGCTTCTCCTGTTCTCTGGCTAAGTAAGAGTGCTCTCCAGCTGCTTTGCAGAAGAGGGATTGTGCAAGATCCTTCAGGCTGAGTTGTGCGAATGTTACTGGAAATTCAAATAGTTTCTACAGTCGTTATGGTTAAGAGTGTCTTCTCCTAAAATTAGCAGAGCTCTCAAGTACTTAATAATGCTCCTTTATTGAATAGTTTACAAAATATGATGAAAACCTATTTAGTCAAATTAGGGGAGCCCATACCTCTAACTAGAATAGAAGCAGCAATTAATCCCTCAGAATAAACTAGTTAGGCTTGATTTCTGAGGTTGAAATCACACTGCATCTATGTCCCATGTGTTTTCTGCCTGCTGTAAACACACATGTTGCACCATTAGGGGACAAAACTTGCATCTATCAGTACACACAAAGAAGTCTGCATAATTTGCCTCTGAAAGGAGTGCTCAGAACAGCTGTAGGTCTTTCTGAAACTGTCAAAATAGCTTGATTTCATTGCAGGACTGCCCTTTTTCTGCTTAGAAAACAGGAAGCTGTTTTGACTGGCTTAGTCTTCTGGAAAGAGCAGCGAGGTTTATCCCCTCTCCTTTAAAATAGAAATACAAATAAAAATGGGCAGGGCTTCAGCACCTTTAAGTGACAGGTTTAGAGGTGTTCCAGGCAGGGGTCATGTACATGCTCTGGTCTTGTGCCTCCGCAGTCTTTTCTCTACTTCCTTCGCTTCTTTCATACCACCTGGTTCATGTGCCAGCTTCACAGTGTGGAGCAAGGGTATAAATAAGCACTGCCTCCATTTGATGAGCTTCAGTCAGAAGTTGCACCATGCAGGCTAATGGAGAAAATGATATCAAAAAAAAGGAGATGCACAAAGCTTCTTCTCTGATGTTGCCACATTTTTTTCTCTCCATGGCCTCTGAAATAGTACTTTATTTTGAGTATATAATTTTTAATAGTGAAGTGAGGAACTGGCCCTGCTCTGACTGAGATTGTTTCATTGTGAAAGGAAACGCTCACAGCTTGAAGAAAAAGAGCATTTTCCTTCCCTCCCTCTTGCCCCGATCTCGTATTATATAAAACCACGGTGCTGCTGTTAGCTGAGACCAGAAAGAATTCCCTTGTTGTCCTGTAGTAGCCAACCACTCCAAGCTGTGAGCGTTTGAAAGTTAGTATTAAAAGTTTTAACCCTTGCCTCCTGAAATGTGTAAATAAACTCAGTCTATTTTTTTGTAAGTATGGAAAATCATGGGAATTCTTCTGAGAATAAGTGTATAGACCTCTGCGCCAGTCAGTCTCTTCAGAAAAAAAGCTGACAAACATGCTCCTGTCTGCAAGAGAGATTCCTGGCATTTGTCACAGTTTGAGCCACAAAGATGTCAAATATTTGCCAACAGTTTCCTCAGAGGGTTTGGAAAGCTACATCCTTTACATTACAGTCTTGTTTGTTTGCAGGATAATTTAGGGTATGAAATACGTTTGTTGGGAGTCTGACAGGGGAGGGAACTGACTAGACACCCCAATATTAAAAGAAGAAAAATAATTCTCTTAGACTACTCAGATCAAAATAATAAAGAACATCTGTAAGTCTTAGTATTAGAAATGAAGCTTTATGTTGAATAATCATAGCTTGGTGTGTCATGTTTTAAACCTGTGTTTTCTTTTGGAGCAGAAAGAAGGACTTTCCAGTGTGACGTCTGAATATTTTACTGAATCTGCTGAGAACAAGAAGGTGGAGATTAGTCTGAATGAACAAATAAAGCAAGGCATCTTGAAAGAAATGTATGTCACTCTTCTTTCTAAGGTGTTAAATTTATAGTCTGGTAAAATTTGGATAAATAGAATCTAGCCCATGTAATAAAATTTCAGATAATATGATCTCCTTTACAAAATATTATTTCAGATTACTAAGAGACTACTTACTCCATTGTGGATGAGCACATAAAATGATCGTTGTTGTTTTGTATGGCATGAAAAAAGCTATTACAGCCCACATAGATATCTCACATAGCGCTAGGCAGAATCAAAACAAGGTGTTTTTTTTCCTTGAATGAAGCCCTGAGCCAAAATAAATACGTGATGTTTGAATCTGGTGCAAAATACTTTGCAGATATATTTTTTTGCTCATTGTGAGCATCTGCACTGTACCATGATGCTAGTCTGGATCTTTGCTCACAGTTAAAGGGTGTCCCTGGTGTAGTGGATGGGGAGGGTTAATCGATCAGCTGAACATTACACTGGTCTTCTGCTGTACCAGGATGCTGTTTTTGTGCAAGTTGCCAGTAGCCCCAAATCAACTACAGAATCAGGGTTTTGCTGTGAACCCTGGCAGCTTTTCTTTTACCCATGCTGTCTCATCTGTGTTGTCTTTAGAAATTAGATTAGATTTGGAGATACGCCAGCTCTGCCTGATTCACAAGAGCCCTCTTTCTGAAGAGTTAGATATGCTGCTCAGCATCATCAAAGCAGCAGAGTGGTCTCAGCCTGGGATAATCTGCAGTAATATCTGTAGACTGAAAATGCAGCTTCAGGACCTGTGCATAAAGTTAATCTTACAGCCTATGCGAAATGTAGATGCATAGGTAACATGCTGCTGAGGAGTGTTTATGTACTGACACTTCATCAGGTCCCTTGTGATCCCATTTTCCTATATAATTCCTTTTAGAATATCATCTACTTGCATTACCTAAGTCCTTGCAGATGAACAGGCTTGATACTAGATGAGTAGTGGTTAACTTTAAAGTAATGCTTTGAAATGGCCTGGGAAAAATTCCAGAGGAACATTCAAAAATAGAGATTAGAAACTCTCACACAGAGAGGCAGCGTGCGCCTCTCCCTGCCTGCCCCCCTGTATTCTTTAGATACACATTATGCATCTGAATATATGGGAATGGTTTGAAATCGTTCAGGCACTTATGAAATGCTATTTTATCTAGCCAGTTTGGAAAGGAATTCAATATACTTATGCCGCATTGACCTTTAACATCTGTAATGAATCTAGTTTTGCTTCTTGGAATAGAATGTGAACTCCTTCATGGCTTAGTCATTAATAAATAGGGTTCCCCTAGTGCAGTGGAAAATCAGATGGATAACACTTGATATTATCCACACTAGACAAACATTACTGCTTGTCAAGATGATATACAGGAGATTTTTCCATGTTTGGAAAGAGAGTTGTCCTAGTGGTGCTTCAGAGTCTGTAAGAAGGGAAGGCTGAAAATTAATTTAAGAACAAAATTCCTTTTTATTGCAGTGTGAAAAGGACAAAACTAAAGAAAAGTAACACAAGCAAACCTCAGATCAGCAAGGACTCCAAGAAGGTGTCCCTTGGCTCAGTGGACTCACAGACAGGCAACACAAAGAACGACCGTCAGGCTTCTCTCAGCCCTCAATCTGAAGTGACGTGTAGGAGTCCAGGACTGCTAAAGGACTGCACAAATACAATTGAGAGCAACTTGGAGCTTCCTGGTTTGGAGCTGGAAAATTATGTTAATCAGAGACAGCCAGATGGTGTTAGCAGCCAGCAAAAACCTCACTCTGTGGAGTGGTTGAAGTCGAGTCTTCTGAGTGAGAACCCTCCTTGTAGCTCTGAGTCAGCACTGCTAGGTCCAAAGCAAAGTCAAAAAGTGACCAAAGCACAGGCTCAACAAAAGGCCTGTGCTCCAGAAGAAAAGCTAGAGCATTTTAGAAAAGTATCCTCTGAAGGGACTCCTTTAATTCCTAGCAATACAGAGATAAGTAAGCGTGATGATGGTTGTTTAGGTCCATTCTTGGAGAAGACCCCACTTAATTCCAGGTTGTTTTCTAATCGAGACATGACAAAGCCTGCATCTGATGAGGAGTCACTAAGAAAAAAACTCTCCCAGCCTCTTGCTGTGAGGAATAATATAGCACAGACAAGCCAAAATGAGCCAAGCACAACCACTGAAGTTGTGATGCCACCATCATGTATGGAGCTGCAGCCTGTGCCTTCAGAGAAGCTTAGCCAGAAAAGGAAAAATGAAGTCGAAAATGGTCTTAGGAAGTTAAAACTCCGAAGGCTGAAAAAGTCATAAAGCCTGAAATACTACCTTGACAATGTGGGTGGACAGCCAAACTTGTGTTTGGAAAGGATATGCAAAAAGTAGGAAGCAATTCAAAACAAAAATAATCAAAATACACAGTAAAAATGAGATAAAACTGATAAAGAAAATTTAGGTAACTGGGTATCTTAGTCATAATTCTAATGAAGGTAATTCTTTAGGGATTAGACATTAATATTGTACGAACGAGGGTAGTATTTATAGAAAGGAAACTTTCTTACACAGTAATATTTACCAAGCAAAATTTTAGATGTGTGTATGTTTCAGTACTATTAAAAAGTTGTATCAGCTGATGACAGCCAAAGTTAAACCCACTGTTGTGATCTGTTAGCAGCTGCAGTGGTTCAGTGTTTTGCTTGTTTCAGGACACTGTTTTAGGAAAAATTAATTCTTCCTTTCTCTGCATTAGGCTGTGGTTTATTCACATGATCTTTACAAGTAAGACAAACTGAGCTCATTTCAAATAAAACTTTAACCAGGGTTTAATGTTGCTGATAATTCAAGGCCCACCTTTTCAGAGGGGTTTCAAAATAACTAGTTTCTGCTTGTGCAGTTTTGATGTGAACATTTATTCCTAGCCCAAGCTGTGGATACAAGTGATCGTGCATTCAGCCTTTGGAAAAATGATTATTGTTTTATATGTGCAGTCACCTGGATGTGCAGACATTGCTGTTGGGAAGAGTTCTTTATATGGAAACAGACTTACTTGTTACTGTGAGACAGAGGTAATTTTTAATTGCATAGTGCTTTTTCATACTGCTTTTGTAACATATATGTAAATATAACTTTATTTCATGCTTATCTTTTTATATATTTAGAATAAAATTATAAGTAATTTTATCGTTCTTTTCAGATCATTGTGACCACAGATA